>JAPKLW010000155.1:796209-817217 GCA_026898455.1 Plectranthus barbatus | reverse complement strand
TATATATATATATATATATATATATATATATATATATATATATATATGGAGCGGATCCAGTGAGAAAACTCTTAACGTGAGAAAGTGAGAAAGATGCTTGATTGCATTCACGGCATTGCTTGATTGTATTCAGGTCGTTGCTTGGTTACAATGTTGCTTGATTGTGCTTTAGTTGTTGCTTGATTATTTTGTTGCTTGATTGCATTTTAGTTGTTGCTTGATTCAATATCAACCATTGATATTTTTAGATCTGATGGACATGATTCATTCTTTTTTCTCACATGGGGATATTTTTTTACATGATCCTTCATATATATATATATATATATATATATATAGAGAGAGAGAGAGAGAGAGAGAATGCGATCCAGTGAGAACACTTCTTACCATGAGAATTAAGAACAAATCATTGCCATTGATTTTGATGAATGTACGCTCAGGATTTTACCAGGATTTTCGGTCATTTTATCTCAAAAAAATCTACATTATAGGGTATTTTTGTCATTTTGTACTTATTTAAGATTCTGTATGCATATTCAGCCTCGACATACATTATATATCTAACAAACATGCATTATATGCATAAGAAACATACATTATATACCTAACATTCCTTATATATCTAACAAACATCTTCCTGAATATAATATGATATTACTCTTATTTCAGTATTACTTCGTAAATTATATATGGTATTACTTTTATTTTAGAGAAAAATTATATTACTTTCAAATGATTTTGGTATTACTTTTATTTTAGAGAATAATTTTGTAATATTTTGTCTCTCTCCTCTAAAATCATCCTAAATCTTTAAATGATCATATCTCCTTAGATTTATATTATTTTTTAATGTATCATATATCAAATTAAAGGTAATTTAATTATCTTTCAAACGAAATCCCTATTGCATATGTTTCGATTTAAAAATCATCGTAAAAAATGAAAATTAGTGATTATATGCAAAATTCTCGTAACAGTACACGAATTCTTATTTAATGAATGGAGCTGTACAATATAATGCATGAAGCTATATTATATAATGCAGAATATGATAGATAAAATGCAATAATTTTTTTCCTGCAATATCAAAAAAAAAAAAAATTCATTATCTTTGCATACTGTAGATAATATCATAGTTGTTATAAAAGTTGATCATATATTACTTGTTTTTAATTATGCATTTTTTTGTTATATTATATAAATGTATATTACTATATTATATAATGCGTGTTTTTTAGGTATATAATGAATGTTTGCTTGGTATATAATGCATGTCGAGGTCAATATAATGCATGAAGTTATATAATGAATACAATAGCACAATATAATGCTTGAAATTATTGTATATAATGCAAAATATGATAGATAAAATGCAACATATTTTTTCAGCGAAATCATCATTCATCATTATATTTGCACTTGTTATGTATTATATAGTAATAACATATGCATTATAATGAAAGTAATATAATTTTCTCTAAAATAAAAGTAATATCATGTATAATATGCATAATTCTCGTAACAGTACACGAATTCTTATATAATGAATGCAGTTGCACAATATAATGAATGAAGTTATAGTATATAATGCAGAATATGATAGATAAAACGCAACATGTTTATTTCAGCGAAATCATCATTCATCATTATATTTGCACTTGTTATTATATACTAATAACATATGCATTATAATAAAGGTAATATAATTTTTCTCTAAAATAAAAGTAATATTATATATAATAGAAGAAGTAATGTCGTATAATGATAGTAATATTGTTTTAAAATAAGAGTAATACCATATTATAATGCAGGAAGATGTTTGTTAGGTATATAATAAATGTTAGGCATATAATGCATGTTTGTTAGATATATAATGCATGTCGAGACAAAATATGCAAACAGAATATTAAATAAGTACAAAATGACAAAAATACCCTATAATGCAGGTTTTATGAGATAAAATGACCGAAAATTTTAGTAAAATCCTGAGCGTTCATTCATCAAAATCAATGGCGAGGATTGATTCTTATTTCTTATGGTAAGAGCGGTTCTCACTAGATCGCATCCTTATATATATATATATATATATACACACCAAATTATTAGATTTACTTTGTAAAAAATGGATATATATTAAATCAAGGATTTAATATGTATGATTAGACACTTCCATAAATATAAATGATCTTTAAGGTTAAATTGGACTTTTTATTCAATTTTTGCTATTTTGTGCATTTATTCATAGGAGTTGTCATTATTTGAATGTATTTTTAATTTTTTGCTATTTTAAGTAATTTCCTCTTCATTATAATGCGTATGTTATTACTATATAATGCATAACAAGTGCAAATATAATGATAAATGATGATGTCGTTGAAAAAAACATGTTGCATTTTATCTATCATATTCTGCATTATATAATATAACTACATGCATATATTATATTGTACAACTGCATTCATTATATGAGAATTCGTGTACTGTTACGAGAATTATGCATATAATCACTAATTTTTATTTTTACGATGATGTTTTGAACTATCGTGTATTACTTTTATTTTAGAGCAAAATTATTTTACTTACATTATAATACATAAGTGAATTGATTTGTGCATAAGATTAATAATTTTCATTAGTTACATAATTTACTCCCACTAAACATGTGCAATCGAGATTTAGTTTAAAAATAATAAAATCATATTATTTTGGTACATTAAAAAATAATTTAAATTAAGAGAATTATGATATTTATAATTTTAAGAGAGAGAAAATAGTACTATATGCACTAAATATAAGATATTCATATCAAAATTGATATGGAAAATATCTTAATTAATATAGAAAATAATAAATAAGGAAAATTGTCTAATATTTTAGATTGAAACATATCTATTAGAGTATTAATTTTCTCAAAGATTCTTGTCATATATAAATTCTTATTCGTGAACCAAACTATTTAAAATCATTGTTATAATGAATATTTGAATGTTTATCGTGTGAACCTTATTTTTAAGGTTAATCGGTACTCCGCGGACCACATTATTTTGACATTGAATCCATTATATACCTAGCAAACATTCATTATATACCTAACAAACACGCATTATATAATATAATAATATACATTTATATAATATAACCAAAAAACTACATAATTAAAAACAAGTAATGTATGATCAACATTTATAACAACTATAATATTTTCTACAGTATGCAAAGATAATGAATTTTAATTTTTTTATTGATCTCGCATGAAAAACATATTGCATTTTATCTATCATATTCTGCATTATATACTATAACTTCATGCATTATATTCTGCAATTTCATTCATTATGTAAGAATTCGTGTACGGTTACGAGAATTATGCATATAATCATTTTTTACGATAATTTTAAACTCGAAACATATGCAATAGATATTTCGTTTGAAAGATAATTAAATTACTTTAATTTGATAAATGATACATGAAAAAATAATCTAAATCGAAGGAGTTATGGTCATTTAAAGATTTAGAATGATTTCAGAGGAGAGAGAAAAATATTACAAAATCACCATTTAATGCATGTTTTACTATACTATAATGCAAGATGGAAATTATTTAGTCTTGAGTGTTGGATCACCAATTTGAATGACCGAGATTGGTTTTTATATTCACATGGTAAGGAGAGTTCTCAGATGATCACTCCCTATATATATATATATATATGGGTGCGATCTAGAACCACGAAGTCTGCTGGAATGATGAAGTCTTTCACCTTCACAAGCACGTCTTCCACGATGCCCTTCGGATAAGTGACTGATCTGTCAGCCATCTGCAGTGATATGGTGGTGGACTTGATGCTTCCGATCTTCAACCGCTTGAAGATTGACAGCGGCATTAAGTTGATGGATGCACCGGAATCACAAAGGACCTTCCCAAAGGTCTCTCCTCCAATGACACAGGGGATCGTGAAGGATCCCGGGTCTTCTCTCTTTAGCGGCATCTTCTTTTGGATAATTGCGCTGCACTCCTCGAACAAATTGACCCTCTCGTGCTCCACGAAGGATCTTTTCTGTGAGACCATGTCTTTCAAAAATTTCAAATACCCCGGTATCTCTCGTAGTGCCTCAATCAGCGGAATGTTGATGTTTACTTTCTTCATGTTCTCAAGAAAGCGTGCATACTTCTCGTTCATCTTTGCTTTGGCAAATCGCCGTGGATACGGCAGGGGTGGCTTATACATTGGCAGATCAGGGGTGATATTCGACCGAGCTTGATCAGCCTCGATCGACGGACCTTTTGAGGTTCCCTCGATCGACGAGGATGCTTCCTCGATCGAGGGAGACTTGCTTTTGGCGATTTCTGCCTCCTCTTCAGCTTCTTCTTCATCCCGGGCACCTTTTTCTGGTTGTTCAGGTCCTTCATATGATTTCCCCCCTCTTAAAGTGATAGCATTCACTTGGTTTATCTGACTCTGAACTTTGGGGTTAGCTTGAGTATTGCTGGGGAATTGCCCGGGTTTGTGCTGGGCTTCGATAGCTTTGGCGATCTGACCGACTTGAGTCTGTATGATCTGTACGTGTTTCTCAACTTGGTCTACCTTGGTCTTGACTCCTGATATCTCTTGCTTCAACTTGACTACAGTATCAGTAGAGCCTTCCATGAACTTGGCCAAGATCTCCTCGAGATTTGGCTTCTTCTTCTCCACTATTTCCCCATCTTGCACTGCAAATCCTGGTGGTGGTTGCTCAGCTTCTTGGGGATTTGCGTAGGAAAATCCAGGATGGTTCCTCGCGTGATTGAAAGTGTAGGGCTGGTTGTGCTGCTGATATCCTCCACGGTAGTTGTTTTGGTAACCACCCGTTTGCATGAAATTGACAGCGACACAATCTCCCTCAGGCGGAGCTTGCACTGGCTCTACTACGGCAACTGTCTTCTCCTGCTTCAGTGCAGCGAAGTCTTCCCTTAGACTTTTCAGCTCGGCTGCCAAATCTGGTTGCTTGGCAACTTTCTCTTTCTCCTTCTCGACTGCCATCACAGGCCGGGTTCGGATTGAGGACCATCTTTGGCTATTGTTGGCCATCTTTTGGAAGAATTCCATGGCTTTCTTTCCACTCTTTGTCATGATGGAGTCACCGAGTGTGGTGTCCACCAGTTTGGCTGTCTTATCATTGAGCCCTTCATAGAATGCTTCTGCCTGCTCTCCTGGCGGAAAACCATGTCCAGGACAGACTCTCAACAGCTCTTTGAATCTCTCCCATGTCTCACTGAAGCTCTCATCAGGCCTTTGAGCGAACCTGATGATTTCTTTCCTTCTCTGCCTGATGACGTTTGGAGGGAAGAAGTTTTCCAGGAATTCATTCCTCAATTCGGTCCATGTGCTTATGCTCTCCTTGTCCAGTGCAGTGAACCATGATTGTGCCTTATCCCTCAGAGAGAATGCGAACAGACGCATTCGGATGGCACTCTTGCTGACTCCCCCGATTTTGACAGTGTTGCAGAGCATCAAGAATTTATCTAGATGGGCATAAGGATCTTCAGCTGGTCTTCCTCCGAATTGATTTTGCTGGATCATCTGCACCAATGCGGTCTTCAGCTCAAAATTATTGGCACTGATGCCAATCTTGAAATCTGTCTCCCTGAACCGAGGTCTATACCGGTTTTGCATGGCTTCTTCTTCCTCCTCATCGTCAGACTCCTCCGGAGGATCCTAGTTGTCATCATCTCCATCGTCGGGTTTGTCCTCGAATAATGGGTTGTGGCGAAGCTCCCTTCCATCCGAATTTTCCTTTTCCAATTGGTATTGTTGGATTTGAGCTCTCATAGCCTGGATTTCTTGGAGAAGCAGAGCTTGTTCTTCTGCAGTTAACACTGGCGGAGGTGGTGGTACGTTGTCCTCCATTGTGTGACTACTCGAACTTTTCTGAGCACGCTTGTTTCTTCGAATTTTTTTGCAAGTAGCTTCAATGTCCGGATAGTAATACAGCGGGTCCTTTCCTCTGGCTCTTGTACTCATGCACTACCTGTACAGCAAAGGAGGTAGTGAGGTAAAACTGAAAATAAAACACGAATTGAAATTCTGAATCGAAAAATGCAAACACTTCGATCGAGGGAACGTGTCACTCGATCGAGTAGGCTACAGTGGCTTCCTCGATCGAGTCCAGATAACCTCGGTCGAATTTAAAAACAAAAATTACAAAAAATTTCAGAAAAAACGAGATTTTACAGCCTAAAACAATATTTCAATCACAAATTTAATAGTAAGGTTAATTCTATTCTTCCCCGGCAACGGCGCCAATTTGATCACTGCTATTTCTAACAGATTAATTATAGAACAGTGGCAAATAAATTTGTAAACCCGAAGGCTATCGAACCCACAGGGAAGAAATAACGAAAAACCCTGAAATACTAAACCATTAGTTCTTGAAATTACTGGTTAGGAAAATCAAATAAAGGTTTTGGTATTTTAAAATCGGAATTCTTTGAAAACGTAAAATAAACAGAAAATTAAATTGCTTTTGAAATCAAATATGAGAAACACAGATCCTAGGGAATTCTTCCTATCAAGTATAGCATGAATGAATAAATTGATTAATTCCCAAATTTAATTCCTCTTCGCAGTGAAACATCAGAAAAGTATTACGAACTTCTTGGTCTGACAATTCGCAAAGTAGATTAGTCAATTACCTATCTCCTCTCGGTCTCAAGATAAATCAACTAACTCCTACAGATCTACAGATTTATTCCTACAATTAATCTCCTTCAGTTACGACAAGAAATCAAATTGTATTGTGAAAATCTCTTTCGATTGAAAACTATCACAGTTACGTCTCAAGTAATCAACTAGAAAATCCTAATAAGTGATCAGCAAATCAAGATTTAGAATAAGCACAGATTTCACAAACTACGAAGGGAAAGGGAAAATAATTCAATTAATCAAAACATGTATACAAGAATAGTTGAAACCCTAGAATCTGAGAAGGAATTTAGTTACACATATTCAGAATAATATTCATCATAGAAAGATAAAACCTGAATTGCATAAAAACTTGGGTCTGAATGTCTTCCCACAAAAATATGTCTTCAAACATAAACCCTAGAACTCTTGGAATCTCTAAAATCTAAAATATGGAATGTGGAATTGATAGGGAATGCTAATTGGTTCGAATTTTATAGGTATTTATAGTGGTGCATGTGTATCCTATCAAATCTAGGGCTAAAGATATGAATAAATCTGAATTTTATCAGATTTCCGCGCCAGAAAATACCCCTTCTTCGACCGAGTGTGATTCCACTCGATCGAGGAAGCATTTTTGGCTCCTCGATCGAGTCTACGTGGCTTCGGTCGAGGAAGCTTTTCGCCCTCCTGCGCGATCTCACGGTGTTTGCCATAACTTTCTCCTCCAAACTCCGATTGACCCGATTCCAGTTGCGTTGGAAAGCTAATTCAAAGATCTTTCCATCCATGTGCTCCATTAGCTCAGATTCCAACGGTGGAAGAAGTTGTAACTGTTTCTTTGAACATCTACTGCTCTTGGAATGGGTTTCCATTGAATTTAGGCCTAAAACCTTGCACAAACATCAAAACGCGCATAATACCACCTAATATAGACTCATGCACATAATATATATATAAACTCGATAAAACTACATAAAATAGTATAAAAATAATATAAATAAGTGAGTGAAATAACGAGCTTATCATTCCACAAAACAAAGTTAAATGTTTTCAATTCAAAAGTGGGAAGGTGAAATCAGAGAGCGGTATAGCAGTGTGTGTAGCGTGATGGTGACATGTATATGAAGATACATGTCACAGGATCTTTTATCTTTTCAAAACTGCATCAGTTCGCCAGCTTACACCCCGCAACTCCCATCCTTGCTGCTTAACCAGCACGTTTTAGAAATAACGCGAGGGGCTGAGTACTTTCGTACCCAATGAGAAACATGCCCGAAAACATACAGTTATATATGAAACATTGCTATGCAACTCACACAGATAGACGTGGGGTTTTGTTGAAAAGAACCACGCTATCCAAAATATTTTATTTTCACGCGCGTGCTATTTACATGTTATTATATCTATTTCAGTGTTGTAACTGGAAGTTGGCCGACTTCCAAGTTACGATGATCAGTCAGGAATGTAATCACACTCAACCTACTGTCATCTAAGTGCACTAGTCTCAGCAATCCTTTTTGAGACCCGATCGTTTAATAACATCATTCATAATCACCATATCCGAACACAAACAATTTTCCACCTTATATCTTCCAATTCCCAATCATATGGAGTCGCTACTCCATACTACTAATTGAGTTCTAGCGCAATTTTGAGAACCTGGTTCTAAACTCATTAGTTATTCTCTCTTGTTGACGGGAAACGACAGATGACAGATATGATAGCACAAAACATGCATAGCAGTTTCCGTTAAAACAAAACAGTTTGTAACACATTTTGGAAATGAAAACGCGCATTTTGTTTTATATTGGAAATAGTTTCCCACCTCGTTCTCGGCTTTGTATAGATGTTTCTGGCTAGAATGAGCTCAACCGATCCTTGCTTTCAATCTCCTACAAACAATTAAGAATACTCAAGTCAATACGAATAATCTAAGTCATATATCTTAATCATAAGTAAACAAGACTCGAAAGGAATTAGAGTTGGATAAGAATCGTAATCTGCATCTCTTTCTCAAGCCTCTGTATCGACCGACAGAGATTTGTGTCGGTCGACACAACCTTGGTCGACACATCCCCATGCGAATCGACACAACCCTATCGATATCCTCTGTCGACCCATCTCTGTCGATCGAAATGTTTTGTGTCGACCGACAGAGGTGTGTCGATTTTCTCTTCAGGTTGGCATCCCTGTCGATAGACATGCTTTCTGTCGATCGACAGAAGTGGCTCGATATGCCTCCTATCGACAACCGTTGTGTCGATCGAAATACATCCTGTCGATCGACAAACCCCTTGGCCTCAACCTCCCTGTCGATCGACAGCACTTCTGTCGATCGACAGGAGTCGTCTTCCTCGCGGGCTTCGCCGGAGCTGAACCTGCAACTCGCCATTTCTCGCGTTTCCACCGGCCGATTTCACATGAAATTATATATATAAACTCCCCAGACTACGAGGAACAAGATTATACCCACGAAACACGAAAATACGACGAAAAATGAGGACATGGAATAGCTCACCGGAGCTCCAACACACGCGGCGGCGGTCGCAATTTCCGGCGTCCAAACTGAGATTTCTCGACGTGCGAACGATCCCTACATGATGGGGAACACAAATCAATCATCAAAACGCCGGAATTACGAGATTTAAATTAAAGAAATCTCAAATTCGTAACAAAACCCACCTCAACTTCAAACTCCGATATCTCTCTCGTTCCTTGTCCTCTCAAAACCCACGAGTACTCAAATCGAAGCTCTGGAAGCGTACTACAAATTGGTGGTGGTGGCTCGTCCGTTGTCCGCCGGAGTTGGCCGGAAAATGGCCGGGAAGCAGTCTGACGGGTTTAAGGGGTGGAGAAGGGTTTCTCACACTTCTCTCTCTAAATATAATATAAGGTAGAAAAAGTGTTATAATGCATAGTTTCTCCTATTTATACCCTCTTCCATATCTTATACCATAGCATAACATATTATTAATATGATATCATAGGTCAATCATAATCCATGATTAATTCCACCTTATAAAATAACAATTCCATCATGAAATATTATATCTTATCTTTCCACCATCAATATTTCCAATTAAGCTTGATAATTTCATCAAGATTATAAAATATCCAAACTCAATAACATAATTAACTTCTTCAAACTCAATCAAATTAATTCAAATGCTTCTCATCAAAAGGAATTTCCCTTTCATTAAATCCGAACAACTATTACAAGGTTGTAAATAACACGGGGTGTTACATCCCCTCACCCTTATAAAAATTTTCGTTCCGAAAATTTACAAATTCTCAAAAAGCTCGGGGTATCTCTCCTTCATCTTGTCCTCTAGCTCCCATGTTGCTTCTTCACGCCCATGATGGCTCCAAAGCACTTTAGCGAGCGGAATGGACTTATTCCGGAGCTCTTGCATCTTTCGATCTAGTATAACCTCTGGTTGCTCTTCATATTGTAGGTCTGGGCTCAAGATTACTTCTTCTTGTCGAATCACATGTCTCGGGTCATAAACGTACTTTCTCAATTGAGACACGTGAAACACGTTGTGAATATTGCCCATACTCGGGGGTAATGCCAATCTATACGCCACTGGACCAATGCGTTCTAGTATTTCATACGGTCCAATATAACGCGGTCTTAGTTTGCCTTTTACCCCGAAGCGCACTATTCCTTTAGAGGGTGAAACCCTTGAGGAAAACCTTATCCCCAACTTCAAAACTTAACTCTGCCCTCCTAGAGTCAGCATAAGACTTCTGCCGGCTCTGTGCTTCTCTGATTCTCTTCCTGATTTGTCAGACTATCTCAATCATCTCACTCACTGCATCCGGTCCAACAATCTTTCGTTCTCCTACCTCATCCCAATATAGAGGCGAACGACACTTCCTTCCATATAGCGCCTCATAAGGAGCCATCCCGATTGTTGCCTGATAACTATTGTTATAGACAAACTCGACCAAAGGTAAGATCGGCTCCCAACTGCTTCCTCGGTCTAACACCACTGTCCGCAGCATATCTTCGAGAGTTTGAATGGTCCTCTCAGACTGACCATCTGATTGAGGGTGAAACGCCGTGCTAAAATTTAGGCGAGTACCCAACTCCTGTTGTAAGCTCTTCCAAAAGCGAGATGTAAACTTCACATCTCTATCAGATGTTATAGACTTCGGCACTTCGTGCAGTCTGACTATCTCTCGGACATATATTTGTGCTAGCTTATCTGACCCATAATTTACCTTAATTGGTAGAAAATGAGCACTCTTCGTTAGACGGTCCATTACAACCCATATCACCGTATTTCCTTTCTGTGACCTCGGTAACCCCGTTACGAAGTCCATAGTGATATGTTCCCACTTCCATTCTGGAATGTCTAACGGCTGCAATTTCCCATATGGTTGTTGATGTAAAGCCTTAACTTGCTGACATACTAAGCATTTCTCTACATATAAAGCTACATCCCTCTTCATACCGTCCCACCAATATTTGGTTTTCAAATCTTGGTACATCTTAGTACTTCCTCGGTGAGCGGTATACGGCGTATCATGTGCCTCACTCAAAATCTCATTCCTTAATTCCTCACAACTCGGCACCAAAATTCGGTCTCGAAATAGCAATGCACTGTCATCTGCTTCCCGATACTCTCCCACTGGCTTGACTTTCAATTTCTGACGCAACTTCTCAATCTCTGCGTCTCCTTTCTGTGCCTCGATGATTCTTTCTCTCAAATCTGGCACTATTGTCAAGGTTGCCAAATCACACCTCTTCCTTTCGGAAGATGATATCACTTCCAAGCTAAGCTTCTCAAACTCTCTGATCAACCTGCTCTCTCTTGTAAGCATACAGCCTAACTGAGCTTCTCCCTTCCTGCTCAAGGCATCTGCTACTGAATTAGCCTTTCCCGGGTGATAGTTGATCGTTAGATCGTAATCATTTACGAGTTCTAACCATCTCCTCTGTCTCATATTCAAATTCTTTTGTTCGAAGAAGTACTTCAAACTCTTGTGATCCATGAATATGGCACATCTCACTCCATAGAGATAGTGTCTCCAGATCTTTAACGCGTGAATTATAGCTGCTAACTCTAGATCATGAGTTGGATAATTCACCTCATGCGGTTTTAACTGCCTTGACGCATATGCTATCACCTTTCCGTCTTGCATCAACACGCAACCTAGCCTGTTCTTCGAAGCATCAGTGTAAACTTCGAAGTTCTTATCTGGTTCTGGCACTGCTAGCACTGGCGCGGTTGTCAAACTGCTTCAACTTCTGGAAGCTCTCTTCACATTCTTCCGTCCACTCAAACTTAACATTCTTCTGTAATAACTGGGTCATTGGCTTTGCAATCTTTGAGAAGCCCTCAATGAATCTTCTGTAATAACCTACTAAACCCAGAAAACTATGAATCTCGTTCGGCGTAGTTGATGATTTCCAGTCCATCACTATTTGAATCTTGGCTAGATCTACCTTGATTCCGTCTGCCGAAACGATGTGACCCAAGAATGTCACTTCTCTTAACCAGAATTCACACTTACTGAATTTGGCGTACAACTTCTCATCTCTCAGAGTCTGCAATACTGTTCTCAGATGCTGCTCATGCTCTGCCTCACTCTTCGAGTATATCATAATATCATTATGAATACCAACACAAAGTTGTCCAGATATGGATGAAATACTCGGTTCATCAAATCCATAAATACTGCAGGAGCATTCGTAAGTCCAAACGGCATTACTACAAACTCGTAGTGACCGTATCTAGTTCTGAACGTTATCTTCGGAATGTCCTCCTTCTGAATCTTTAATTGATGGTACCCTGATCGAAGATCAATCTTAGAAAACACTTTCGCTCCCATGAGTTGATCGAATAGATCATCGATCCTCGGTAACGGGTATCTTTTCTTCAACGTCAGCTTGTTTAGCTCCCTGTAGTCAATGCACATCCGCATCGACCCATCCTTCTTCTTAACAAAATGAACCGGTGCACCCCATGGTGACACGCTTGGCCTGATGTATCCCATGTCCAACAACTCTTGTAGCTGGACCTTCAGCTCTTGCAATTCTTTCGGGGCCATGCGGTACGGCGCTTTAGAAATTGGTGCCGCACCCGGTTCCATATCAATGGTGAATTCCACTTGCCTATCTGGCGGCAATCTTGATAGTTCCTTTGGAAACACATCCTCGAATTCCCTCACTATCAGCACATCATGTACTGTCAGCTCGGGTTTCTCTTCTCCTTCCAAATATACTAAATAAGCTTGATTTCCTGCCTTTCGCAACAACTTCGTTGCCTGAACTGCAGAGATTACAGGTACTCTCTGCTTCTTCTTGAAACCATGCACGAAAGCTTCCTCATTCCCTGATTGAGGAATGATCACCCTCCTTTCGCGACACAAGATCGTCACCTTGTTCTCTGACAACCAATCCATTCTTAGGATTACATCTACATCATGAATATCCAAAACATTCAGCTCGGCTACTTGAATTTCATTCTCGTTCATCTTGATTCTCAAGTCTCGGCACACTAAAGTAGAAGTTGTTGTTTCTCCTGAAGGTATTGCTACGTTCAAGTCATGACTATTCTTCTCTACTTTAAGTTCTAATGCCTCAACACATGCAGATGAAATGAATGTATGCGATGCTCCCGTATCAAATAATACCATAACAGGTATATCATTAATGCATCCCATACCTGCCAGATTGCCATCATCCTGATTCCCATCCAAAGCATAGGCTCTAGCTCTCCTCGGTTGACCATCGCCGCCTTGCTGGTTTCCTTCTTGATTTCTAGGTGGAGCCTGATTACCTTGCCTACCACCTCCTCTGTTTCCAGCATTGCCTCTCCATGGCTGACGATGTCCTCTGATAGCTCTCAGATGTTGGTTGGCAGGTCTCTGCAAGTTCTGGCGGTTGCCTCCCTGAGCTGGCGGTGTAGGGCAGTTTTTTGCATAAGGACCTTGCCCTCTGCAGTTGAAGCATCTGCCTGCATTTCCTTGACAAAATCCAGCATGCCTTCTGCCACACCTTTGGCAGTTCTGCGGTCCTGCCTGATCCCGCCTCTGAGCCTGATGAGGGTTAAACCTCTGAAAGTTCTGATGGTCGGGCCTCCCTTGGAAATTCTGCGGCCTGCCTTGGTCGTTGCACTTCTGATTGCCTTGACCTTGCACAAATTGCCTTGGCGGCTCTTCAAACTTCCTCTTCTGGTTCAAACCTGAAGCCTGCGCCTCCTGTGCTCCCCACTCTGGAATCTTTTTCATATTGTTGGATGCTTCAATATCCAAGGCGTGGCTTAACAGCTCTTGGTAGCTCAACCCTTTCATGGTCGCCAGTTGTGTGCGAGTCTCTTCACACAGACCATCTCTAAATTTCTCTGCCATTTTCTGCGGTGTGTCCGCCAAGTGTGGTGCCATCTGGAGTAGCTCACCAAACTTAGTATCGTACTCCTCCACCGTTAATTTTCCTTGCTCAAAAAGAAAGAATTCTACTGCCCTCTCCTTTCTGTACTGCCTCGGAACATACTTCTCAAAGAATGCTTCCTTAAACCTCTCCCAACTGATACTGTCCCTTTCCACTGGTGCAATAGACTTGACGTAAGTCTCCCACCATCTATCTGCTTTTCCCTTGAGCTGGTAAGACATACAGTTAATCTTCTCATCCTCCGCGCATCTCATGTGCTTGAATATCTTTTCAAGCTCGCGAATCCAATCCTCTGCTACTGAGGGTCCTCCAGTCCCATTGAAGGTCGGTGGGTGTTGCTTTCGGAATGTCTCCACCCACATAACAGATGGAATTTCTGGTATGTTTCCTTGAGGTGGTGGAACTGGTCCGTGCTGTCCTGCAGCATCCTCATCATCAGATAGAATTTCTAACTCCTCATATTCCTGGTTTGCAGGAATTTCCTCCCAATGTGGTTCCTCATAATTCGGTTGTGGGTTAGCTCTCCCATGCCCTCGACCTCTCTGGCCTCGGCCTCTTCCTCTGCCTCGGCCTCTTCCTCGGCCTCGGCCTCTCCCTCTGCCTTGATCAATATATTCCATTATTTTTTTCTGCAAAACAATTTTAATCAGAATCCACAATACTTCCAACAAGATATCCAATATTCACCCAAACACTTAAACAACCACAATCAATAACTAAATCAAATATCCTTTCAACAATCAAAATAATGTCACCGTACATTGTTCTAACATAATCATCAGAAATAAGGGTCTAAAATACAACAACAAAGTGTTCAACAATAGGAAAAGGTCCAATACAGAATACAGAGCAACTAAACAATGGAGTCATCAAATCTGTCACTCGGATCCCTCAGACGGATCCTCCTCCTCCTCATCCCCATCATCATCTGCCTGCACTGGCTCCTCTCCCCCATCCGGTACTACTGGTCTCCGGCCTCTACTGCCCTCGGTATCACTGGACAAGCAGATCGGCGCCTGTCTCGTCCCATAGCCGTGAATGGTCCCATATCCGCCAAACATATCCTCCTGTCCGCTAGGAGTTGGTCTAGGCCACATCTCTGTGCTGTCCCGACCTGAATCCTGAGCTGGTACGACCTGACTGGGTCCTCCAACCTCCCACTGTGACTGCCGATACAATGGAACGGGTGGTCTAAGGTCTCCTGATGGCAACATCGGGTCCTGATACTGTGTAGGAGACTAAACTGAAGCCATGGACATGTTACCAAGTGCATACGGATCATAGGTCCCCCCTGCAGATATCCGGGCCGAAATGGCATGTATGCCGCTGTCGGAGTACTAGGCACTGGTCGTACTCTCCGTCTCGAAGTAGGCGCATGCACAGGTGCAATCTGGGCATCAGCCAGCACTGGTGGTGAGGATGGAGTATACTCCGGTAACGAAGTCCTAGTACGAGATGCCTGCGTGCCTCTAGAAGATGCTGGCGAAGGACTCCCTTCAGCAACCACCTTCTGAATCAGGTCTCCCATAAAACGTCGATAACTTCCCACGGAGCCTGTCTCGCTGTTACAATGCCATCTGGTCAATGATAATACCAAGTTAGTTCATCTCTCCGGCATAAGATTCATGGTTAGCTCCATCGCCTCTCTATCTGTCACTCCTAAGTGGCGTACTCTCTTCCATAACTCCAGGTAGTCCACTAAAGCTGCTGCGAGGTTATCCTCAGTGAAAGGAAGTCGCTCCCTGAAATGTCTCACTAACCGATCCTGTGATGCCATCTGCCACCAAAACATATAATAAACAGTCAGTACGAGGTCATAGATAATAACTACACTACACACAACTGAGGTTCCCTCGGATCCTCACACAACACAATGACTCACTTCGAGTCTAATACATCCATTAGGTTCACCATGTACGTTATGTACGATTACTTGTTAGCTTGTAGTTTCTACAAGTAGATCACACTCCCACAACTCAGTCAAACCAACTAAATAAGGAAATTTTCAATTTCCAGACTCAAGTCAAGTTCTAAGTTCAGTCATTACAAATCTACCCATTTTTCTCTTACAACACCATCTCACCACAATCAACCCCAAACAAGTCATCGCCTTTTCAAGGCTATAGTTAGTCATAAGTTCTGATTCATACTAGTTATTTATCAAATTATGTCATACTAGAGCTCATTATTCTAGCACATCTATAGCCATAACATCGAGGTTTTACATACTTGCAATTTACAAAAATGTTCAATCAATCAATAAATTCAAATCATTCTTTTCAAGAAAGATCACCTTACTGGTGCCAAATGAACACAAAACTTCCATCTTTTAAACACCAAGATTCCCATTCATAAGATTTTCAGTTCTCACAAACACAACTTTCTCAACTCAACACTTCCATATCACCTTCAAATCACCAGTGTTAGCACTCTCGCTTAACACAAAATCAATTAAGTTCAAATTTCGAATCCGTTCACATCAGAACATTTCAACTCCTTATTTCTCCTAAACTTTGCTTTCTTTCAATTTCAAATAACTTTCAAAACATTTGTAATGTCTTCAAAATATTCATATCTCAATGAAATTGCAAGCAGGGAAACTTTTAAACTTCAAAACTTTAAAACATACCTCAGGTAGCGCAGGATGGAGTAGGGTGTAAGCATGAGTGAACACTTCACACAACTTTTAGTAGTTGGAACATTCTAAGACTCGAAATTTTAAATTGCTTAAAACTTTTGTTTGAAATTTTCAAAACTCAGCTCTGATACCACCTCTGTAACGCCCCCAACTGACCTTCCCAATTTGGGGCCACATTATATTGATGTTTCAGGTTTTGTCTAACACATTTCTCAATTTATAAAGCGGAAGACTTCATTTTAAATGAAAAGATAAATAAACAGTTGAAATATGTACTTCGAGTCAGTTCCACAAAACAAAGTTAAATGTTTTCAATTCAAAAGTGGGAAGGTGAAATCAGAGAGCGGTGCAGCAGTGTGTGTAGTGTGATGGTGACATGTATATGAAGATACATGTCACACGATCTTTTATCTTTTCAAAACTGCATCAGTTCGCCAGCTTACACCCCGCAACTCCCATCCTTGCTGCTTAACCTGCACGTTTTAGAAATAACGCGAGGGGCTGAGTACTTTCATACCCAATGAGAAACATGCCCGAAAACATATAGTTATATATGAAACATTGCTATGCAACTCACACAGATAGACGTGGGGTTTTGTTGAAAAGAAACACGCTATCCAAAACATTTTATTTTCACGCGCGTGCTATTTACATGTTATTATATCTGTTTCAGTGTTGTAACTGGAAGTTGGCCGACTTCCAAGTTACGATGATCAGTCAGGAATGTAAACACACTCAACCTACTGTCATATAAGTGCACTAGTCTCAGCAATCCTTTTTGAGACGCGATCGTTTAATAACATCATTTATAATCACCATATCCGAACACAAACAATTTTCCACCTTATATCTTCCAATTCCCAATCATATGGAGTAGCTACTCCATACTACTAATTGAGTTCTAGCGCAGTTTTGAGAACCTGGTTCTAAACTTATTAGTTATTCTCTCTTGTTGATGGGAAACGACAGATGACAGATATAATAGCACAAAATATGCATAGCAGTTTCTGTTAAAACAAAACAGTTTGTAACACATTTTGGAAATGAAAACGCGCATTTTGTTTTATATTGGAAATAGTTTCCCACCTCGTTCTCGGCTTTGTATAGATGTTTCTGGCTAGAATGAGCTCAACCGATCCTTGCTTTCAATCTCCTAAAAATAATTAAGAATACTCAAATCAATACGAAAAATCTAAGTCATATATCTTAATCATTAGTAAACAAAACTCCAAAGGAATTAGAGTTGGATAAGAATCGTAATCTGCATCTCTTTCTCAAGCCTCTGTATCGACCGACAGAGATCTGTGTCGGTCGACACAACCTTGGTCGACACATCCCCATGCGAGTTGACACAACCCTGTCGATATCCTCTGTCGACCCATCTCTGTCGATCGAAATGTTTTGTGTCGACCGACAGAGGTGTGTCGATTTTCTCTTCAGGTTGGCATCCCTGTCGATCGACATGCTTTCTGTCGATCGACAGAAGTGGCTCGATATGCCTCCTATCAACAACTGTTGTGTCGATCGAAATGCATCATGTCGATCGACAGGATGTCCGATCGACAAACCCCTTGGCCTCAACCTCCCTGTCGATCGACAGCACTTCTGTCGATCGACAGGAGTTGTCTTCCTCGCGGGCTTCGCCGGAGCTGAACCTGCAACTCGCCATTTCTCGCGTTTCCACCGGCCGATTTCACATGCAATTATAGATATAAACTCCCCAGACTACGAGGAACAAGATTATACCCACGAAACACGAAAATAAGACGAAAAATGAGGACATGGAATAGCTCACCGGAGCTCCTCCACACGCGGCGGCGGTCGCAATTTCTAGCGTCTAAACTGAGATTTCTCAACGTGCGAACGATCCCTACATGAAGGGGAACATGAATCAATCGTCAAAATGCCGGAATTCGGCCGGAATAACGAGATTTAAAATAAAGAAATCTCAAATTCGTAACAAAACCCACCTCAACTTCAAATTCCGATATCTCTCTCGTTCCTTGTCCTCTCAAAACCCACAAGTACTCAAATCGAAGCTTTGGAAGCGTACTACAAATTGGTGGTGGTGGCTTGTCCGTTGTCCACCGGAGTTGGCCGGAAAATGGCCGGGAAGCAGTCTGACGGGTTTAAGGGGTGGAGAAGGGTTTCTCACACTTCTCTCTCTAAATATAATATAAGGTAGAAAAAGTGTTATAATGCATAGTTTCTCCTATTTATACCCTCTTCCATATCTTATACCATAGCATAACATAGTATTAATATGATATCATAGGTCATTCATAATCCATGATTAATTCCACCTTATAAAATAACAATTCCATCATGAAATATTATATCTTATCTTTCCACCATCAATATTTCCAATTAAGCTTGATAATTTCATCAAGATTATAAAATATCCAAACTCAATAACATAATTAACTTCTTCAAACTCAATCAAATTAATTCAAATGCTTCTCATCAAAAGGAATTTCCCTTTCATTAAATCCGAACAACTATTACAAGGTTGTAAATAACACGGGGTGTTACAAACTTCATGCATTATATTGTGCAACTTTATTCATTATATAAGAATTCGTGTGCTGTTACGAGAATTATGCATATAATCACTAATTTTTATTTTTTTACGATGATTTTTAAATCGAAACATATGCAATAGGGATTTCGTTTGAAAGGTAATTAAATTACCTATAATTTGATATATGGTACATGAAAAATAATCTAAATCGAAGGAGTTATGATCATTTACAGATTTAGGATGATTTTAGAGGAGAGAAAAAAATATTACAAAATTACCCTTCAATGTATGTTTTCCTACACTATAATGCAGATGGAATTTATTTAGTCTTGAGCGTTAGATCACCAATTTGGATGGCCGAGATTGGTTCTTATATTCTCATGGTAAGGGGAGTTCTCATGTGATTAGGTGAGAATGGACATTAGTATGAGATATGAGAATAAATCTCGGCCGTTCATATCTTCAGATCAACGCACCAGATTAAACTAAAAAACGCGACTTTTTATCTTGAATATCCTGCATTAAAGGACAGTATAGTAATTATATACAGCAAATGATAATTTTAAAGCCTGCATTTTAACTTCGATTTCGTTCATTTTAAAGGCAATATCCTGCATGAACATTACATTGCGAAATAAAATGCTGAATCCCTTTACTTACGACATTTTATCTTCAATATTGTGCATTTTATCTTAGCAAACATGCATTTTTATCGAAGCAAATATGCATTATATCTCCTTAAAAAAAACTGTTATCTCTAATAAGGAAAGATTGCATGTATCAAAATATGGATATCCATATTTAATTAGATATGAAACATATTGTTATAAATAAGAAAGAATATATGATTTTCAAGATTCAACTATATCTACCTTAATTTATTTGAATATTTTTATCATTCTACTCAAACCAATTATCATCTTATTTGTGTATCAAAATAATTGAAGTTCATATTAATAGTTAACGTGCAAATTTTGAATTTTTTCTGAGTCGTATCGATCATTCATACATTGAAATAAACAACGAAATTTTCAACCTCACTATGTTACATAAATAAAATGTATGTTGATGTTATATATCTTAAAATAAGTTGATTATAATATTTTTTTTTTATCAAATATGCATTCTAATGCTATTGTATTGTGATGGAGATCCCGTTGGGCTGAAATTAGAGGATTCATTGAAGATCAATTGAAGCTTAATTTTCGAGTTTAGTTTTGAAATAATTTTATTTTTGAATTTTATTATTCACTTTATTTAATTTTCATTTTTTTAGTATTTGATTTTCAAAAATTAATATGTACTTTTTGAAAATTAATATATTTAGTGTCTAGTCTTGATCAAAGATATTGAGATATACTTTTTGTATATCTTAATAGATTTTATATTTACTTTTAAGTTTGATTTCTAAGTTCCTGGGGGTCTTCTGGTGGTCCTGGGAAAAGTCGACATTTTTGGGTCAAAATTATTCGAAATTTGAAATTTTTTGGGCCAAAAATTGGTTAATTTTAGTTGTATCCGTTAGGTTCCTTGAGTCATTTCGAGTCTTTCCGTCCAATTTCTGTATAACCTTTTTTGTAATTCTGATTCATTTAATTTTGTCAATATTGAATTTTTTTTCTGCATTTGGGGATTTGAGGTTCTTGAGCTTTTTAGAAGGAGAATTTGAGTGGTAAAAGGCAAGAGTGGGTGAGATCAATATAGGGAACTGAAAAAACATATTCACTTGATTGATACATGTTGGGAAAATTATCAAAGTTTCCCTTCCCCAGTTGATAGCTTAGA
>JAPKLW010000155.1:755243-786213 GCA_026898455.1 Plectranthus barbatus | reverse complement strand
GCTAAACTTCTATTGGATGTTGAATTGAGAGAGGATGCATGAAATTGGAATTGATTTTTGCTTGTTTACCTTTCTATGTGTGATTGGAGCATGCTAGAGCCTTTTCACAATCCCTAAGTGTAGGTATTAGCCAATTTAGGTGATGATTGATACGAGTATTGCAGCAGTTACGCGGATATGAGTGTCGCGAATAGCATGTTTCCTTGTGTTATTTTATCCAATCCATGTGCGGGTAGATGGCATAGGGCAATGATTCACGTTCCTTTTGGAGTGAGCTATAGCCGATAACGTGACTGTTTGAGGTGGTAGTTTCATCTACGGTTGTTCTACCGTGACTGGGGTTCGACTAGGGTAGGGTGAGAGTTCATCCTCATAGAAATTAAAATTGTGTTTACAACGATTATTGATCTAATGGATTGCATCCAAACTTGATTCAACATCCTCTTTTCTTTAATTGTGTACTTCGTTGTCTTGATTTACCATTGATTGGAGATTGATTGAGCATATTGTGGTGAAATGATTAAGATATGTTATGTTTTGTTAGATAGGTTTACATTGCTTTCTTAGGATTTTAGACATAACTCAACGACTTGAAATTTACCTAGCTACCAAACTTCACTCGGTACTTTAGTACTCTAATAGGCGAAGCGGAGAAGGAACCGGGTTGACAATTTATTCTTTGACAAGCTCTTTAGAGAGTGAACTTCTAGGGGCACGTCACCAGACCAGGTACGAGAATGCAAATAGCAAATAAGGCCTATCAATTAATTAATTCTCATATTCAACCCAGAATATAATTAATTAATTAATATTGATTCATTCCACCGGAGAATCAATATTGTCCTACCTATTTGCTACCACGTTTTGAGGTACGGGTAGCATGGGCTCGGTTTATCCCCACATTTGAGTTTACAAACATTCGTTAATTAATTTAAGTTCTAACAAGCTATTTAATTAATTAACATTTTATATTCCTGAGTCAATCCACTCAAACCTTTTCACTTATGCTTGAACTTAATCAGCCTGCAGGACTTTAGCATAACGAACCTTTTGAGCTGCTCAGGGAATGTCACCATCCTATACTGGATGTGGTTACCTAGTTCCAGTACCAGATAGTCATACACAAACTGCTATTACCCAATTTACAAATATACAAGCTCAACCAGAGCCTTTCACTGCAACTCAAAGTAATACACAATCTGCATATACTTATGTACCTTCATATAGGCTTAGTATCTCATCAAGCCATGGAGATCTAGATTCTTTTAATGTCAGATAAAAGAATCGATCTCGACTTAGGTTCTTATCAATGTGTGCCCCACACCAGCATACCATGCCATCCAAGATAAGATGCTTATTACCGCGTATGCTGCAACCTACACCGACAGATTATCCTTGAACTGTCTCAGCTGTGATAACTATTTATATCTCGCTAGGTCAAATGTTCCATACGGTTTTCTGTGATCTACTACACACCGTATGATCTCCCTATAGACGAGATAAGAGGATAATTGCGTTTGCGACACATGTTTGTTAATTCAGACAGGAGATGAACATACAACATTTATGATTCCCAGTATATTAACCAATCAACCTTGTACATAATCTACCAATCATAGTGCTTTCAGTATATAAATCCATCATGGGATGTGTTCGTTGTCATTCACTATTGTTTTGGTAACCATAGTCGTAACTCTTTATCTGTGTTTACTTCGAACTATTTATAAATGAAGCAAGAAATGTGTCTTTTCCTGCTCTGCCGCACCTGCTCCATCCTTTCCTGACACAGGGTGTGGACATCCTCCAGTGTGTCAGAATGGCTTGCTAGTCTGAGGAATCTTAAACTGGATGTTTGACTTTTGGACTTGTCTTCTTTGTCTATACTCATGAGAAGAAACTAGACTTGACAAACTGGTGATATCAATCAACTTATCTGAGTAGTGAGCTTCAGGCTAAAGTGGTCGTCATTTTTCTAGTTCATGCCTGAGTCTTAGTTTTTTCTTGTCTTCATGATGATCAAACTAGCAGCTTTTGATTGCAAGCCTAGTTTTTTTATCAGCTTCTTACAACTCGATAAACATACTAAGTGGAAATTATAAGTTCGTATCGACTTAGCTAATCTAGAGACACTTCCCAAGGTGGTTTCAATACATGTTTAACACATCAAAATATAAAAAGTTAAGAGAATTTTTATCCTAAATATCCAACAATTCCCCGTTTTTTATGTTGTCAAAACCACCACTAAGATGGTAGATAAGTCGGTTTGTCGAGTTTACAAATATATTCTAACAAAGCTAATACTCGATAACTGAAAACATACCTACTCAACCTGCCCTATGAATATTCCCCCTAAATTAGAGAAAGATATTTCTCGATTAAGTTCAAGGGCAAAATAAAGAAAATTACAGCTTCAAGAGAGATAGATTTAAAGAGATCATTAACGATATAAGGAGGAAGCATTTAAGATATGTAGAAAATGGCTATCTATATACTAACTCCTTCTATTGGTTTTTCTGCTTCCTTCAGCAAGGAGATCCTAAGTACTTTGGCCCAAAAAATTCGAATTTCGAGAAATTTTGGCCAAAAAATTTTAACTTTTCGCAAGACCACCAGAAGACCCCCGGGAACCTAGAAATCAAACTTAAAAGTAATGAAAAAGGTAAAAAATTTCCCGCCAAAAAACTCTTTTTTAGGGCTCGAACCTCCCTTTCTTAATTTTTTTTCTTCGGGTTTGCCTCTTTTCAAATAAAAGACACAAATTATTCTAGGTATACACAAGACACGAAAGGTAATGATATGATATAGATTGAGATTTATGTGATAAGGATGGAATGTTTATATGATATGGATATGATGAAAAAATATGATAGGAATGTAACAATATCTTTCAAGATACCCTCATCCCAAATACAATCCCAACTCGACCCAACTCGCAATATCTTCTTATTTTTTTATTTATTTTTATTTTTTCTTGATTCGACACTAAACAAGGACAAAAAAAAAAAAAAACAAATTGTACGAAACTAAGACACTAACACAACTAGACACGAGTCGATGAGATTGGACAGACAAACGTATGACACAAAATATGAATCAATATGCAGACATGTTGATAAAGATGACGATAGATAAGACACGATTTTTTTTTGACACAAGACATAATAAACAAGACACAAACTGAATAGGAAGGAAAATAAAACAGAGACACAACCTGGCTCTGATACCAAAATGATACGACCTTCGTCGATGAGTAACGATCGTATCCCAGGAATACGAGTTAACAACGACTCGAACGGAACTAGAAACGACGAATGGTGGAAGTCTAGCAACCCTAATTCGACCCTTCAAATAACGTATTCCAGACGAATCTCATATACGCCCCAAAAAGCTGAAGAACTAATGACACAGAACCGTGGAAGACACCACAATCAATTGTGTAAGTCCGGCTGATAAGTCAATTTGAATTTCAAGGTAATCCACATAAATTCTTTAGCTTTCACATAATTGGAGAATTAAAACTCATGAATACTATTAAACTGAAAACGAAGTTTATTTCGAAAATAAGCAACCTTATTTATAGTGTGAAAAACGAAATCTCTACTTTTAATCCATATAGGAAAATAAATCTGAAAAGCATATCAAATCTTTCAAGATATACAACATGTATATCTTGAAAATAACATCTAAAAAGTAAATAAAATCTAATAACTAAATAAATTCAAAATTAAAACAAAACCAAGCCCAAATAAAATCAATTAAGTCCAAATGTCATAATTAAATTAATCCATTTTGGCCTAAATCGATTTTCAACTCCCACGGGCTTCTTGAATAATTCTTGAGCCCAAATATCTTTAATCAGCAAATGCAATCCATCTCTTAGCTTCTGGGTCCTTACTCTCGTCATAGGCTCACTAGGAATACTAATTGGATTTTGCTCTAAAACTGCACCTTAGGCTCCATCAGTTATTTATATATATTTTTTCAGTAGATGGCAATCTCTGCAAGAACCCATCCCATCTGATGTGATTATACTATTTTAAGTAAAACTTATATGATATTTGATTTCATGTTCAGTATTCAATATTATCTTTTATTATGCTCATATAAAGAATTAATCAATTCAATCATCGGTTAATTTCTCATAGTTGAACAAGTGATTGAACACTCTACTATATAATTTTTGTTGTTCAATGACTTATACTATATACATTTTAATAAATTGATTAGTTTTAAATGAATCTAGGAAGTACTCCAGATGATGAACAAAACGAGAGCCTTTTTCTTACTCTCCTTTTTTATTTTATATCAAAAAACCAAAAGACTATCTAACGATTACATTATGACATTTAATATAAATAATTGTATCAATGATAAGTTGGCAGGGCGTTACTGCCATAAAGGCCGCCGGTTGGTTTCTAAATGATCGGTTACAGCCGACGCTCCATCTATTGATCATTTGTCGGCTATCTTCATCGAACAATAAAGGAGTCGGACAACTCGTCATCATCGTCTCAGCTCTTTCAACAAATATACTCTACCTCCCTGGTTCTTCCCGCGGTTCGAAGCCAAGCAGTTGACACAAAATTTTGAGAATCAATATTTTGGGGCTCAACAACAGCCCCCAAACTCCTCGAGAATCCTGTTAGGCTCTCGGGGAGTTTTAGATCGAGGTTATTCATTTCAATTTGATACTTCTCGGATCAACAGTCGAAAGATTCTACCTTCTCCTTTTTGTATTTAAGTTATTTGGGATCAACATAAGGGGTTTCATCTGACTCTTCCTTCCGTCAACCCAGAATAGAACGAAGGGGAGTTTACGTTTCCCTTATGCTCCATTCCTGGCACGATCTGAATTCTATATTCTGTTTATGGTCAAGATCGGCCCCGCTTGTGTTCTCTACGGAATCAAATGCGGACCTTCCCCATGGCCTTGCCGATGCGAGAGGGTTTTAAATGACGTTTTATTCAACGAACTTTGCCATGTGTTTTATAGAAGCTTCAGAAATTTGACGCGTATTATATATTCGTCGAACATCATTCGATGGGACTTTTGAGTTAATCGTATTAACTACCCACGCCACGTGTCGCACAACAATCGTGGGCGTGTTCGGAGAGATCTCGTTTCCCAAGAAGACATTTCGATTTCTTTCTTTCTTGATATAAATCCAAGGAAGGAGGGATAGTCAACCATTTTAAATTTTTGATTTCTCCCAAAACTTTGAAGGCGAATCTCCGGCGACGCACCTCCATTCCTATCATGATTTGATGGTAACCACTTTTATCAGCTCGATTTCTTTTCGTTTCTCTTCCAAGAACTCCTTTAGTTTAATCGAGGAATTCAGATATGGTTGACGGTTCACATCCCGCCCTGTCTTCCACCAGTAGCTCTGAACCCTCAAAGCCAACCCCGATGTTTTTCGAGCGGGCTACGATACTTAATTCAAGGGAAAACTAGTCAACGCCCGTTCGTGCATAAATGAAACCAAACTCACCCATCTTTTTACAGAATATCGTAAATCCCCTAAGATCAAGGCCCTATCACCTGGTCCCGGTGATTGTCCGCACTGCCCACCGTTAGGTTTTGCCTCCTTCTCTACTAGGGTTTAGGAAGGGGGTGTCAATCTCCCACTACATCCCTTCTTTCTCGAGGTTCTAGAATATTACGGACTAGCCCCCATTCAGCTAGCCCACGTAGCCTGGTTCAACATGCTAGGGACTCTACTAGTTTTTAGGAAGGTAGGGTTAACTAAACCGACAGTCAGGGAGTTCGTCGACCTTTACACACTCGTGCACAAGTCGAAACAAAGTTACTACTACTTCTCGGAAAGGTATCACCATTTTGAACCTCTAGTTAAAAAGACCCCGATGAACATGAAACACTAGGGCCAACACTTCATTTACTTTGAGGTTCCTGAAGATATGCCGCGGATCAAGGGCAGCCTTTAGGAACTGACATGTAAGCTTTCTATATTTTATTTGACGAGCATGGTTTACTCTCAATTTCTTACTCTATTTCTTATCTAGCTCGCAAAAAGGTGATCTTGACTGATGAGGAGCTTGAAAGGATCGCTCGTGCTTACGCTGTTGAGGATAGATATTTTGAATTGATCAGGCGAGGCCGTTACGTAGACGTTGAGGGAGTACACGAAGAGATGGAAAGATTGACCAGAGCTGCATTGCAAATTTTTGCTTAAAGCAAGAAGAAGAAAAAGAACAGCACCAAGAAGACTTTGGAGGCCAAGGTCATGACACAAACTACCACATCGCAAAATATTGGCCCGCCGAACGCTAGGAAGGAACCAACAACTGCTTCACAGAAAAAAGTGCAGACCGATGCTCCTGAGGACTCCTTGTCTCAAGTGCAACCCACCATCATTGAGACTCGGTAGAAAAACGTCTAAGGAAGTAGTTCGAGGAGCCTGCCGACACTATTCCGGGGGGCTCCGTGAAGACCATTGTGGATTTAGACGGTGAATTTGCTGATGAGGGTACTAACCTTCTAGAGTTTGACCCAACCGACTTTGACAAGGCCCAGGATGATGCCCTTCCAGTGTCATCTCGACGGACTCCTACGGTCGACGAGGACGTTCTTGGTTTCATCAAAACCCTTCTGATGGGTCCACCTTGGTCGTCTCCAAAAACTGCCATTGAGAAGGCTCTCTCCCACTTTCGGAAGCTGATCTTGGTTAGTCAATTCTTCATTTTTGCGACTCTTTATCCTTGTTTTACTTTGCACCATTTCTGACGGTTCTTTCTATAACAATCTGTCAGGGTTTTGTAGGGTTAAGAGCTGACTACTTCGCGTCTGCGATGTCGGAGCATACATGGAGGCAACAAGCCGCTGAGTCGAGAACCTCCTTCAAGAGGGTGAAGGTCGAGATGGAGGAGCTCGCCGCCCTTCAAGCTAAAGCCGTCGCCAACTCATCGAAATTTCAGCTACTCAACAACAACTTTGTTGCAGGAGATGGTCGAGCTCAACGCTAGGGTGTCTGAACTTGAGGATGCGTAGGGGGTAGCCGATTCGAAGGTTGCTGATTTGGAGGCAAAAGTCAGGGCTCTCGAAATTTCGCAAGATGCAATGGATTTGAAATTGAAGGAGTCAGAGGATGCCCTTCGTCGAAATAGGAAGGAAGGGGAAGGCTTTAACCTGTACGAGTTGTTCGATGCACCGATCGGCATCCTGGAGATGGAAGCCATGCAAGGCATGGTCAGTTCGCAACTGCTAGAGCTTGTTCAACAGAAATACCCTGAACTGGACCTCGGCTTCTTAGCGCCCACTCAAGATTCCAAGGGAGAGGAGGAGCTGGTGAACCAGGATGAGAATCTGAAAAATAACAATAAACAAAATGATCAGAATAACGTCTAAATTTCTCGCTCGTCTTTTTTTTTGCAAATTTAAGTTTTTTGCTGTTTTTTTTAAGACTTTGAACCCGTACTCGAATGTTGCACATTGTTTTTGCAAAATCAAGCGTACATTGGCTTTTAACATTAAATTACATCTCCATATTACTATAACAATTAGAACTATGAAAGCCAAGATCAAAAGTAAAACCTCTTTAAATACTTCACATTCCATGCATTCGAAATATTCTTCCCGTCGACTATTTTTAATTGGTAAGCTAATGGGTTTTATATACTGAAAGTATTTATTATAATGAGTATACAACGGTTTATTTCTCCTATCTGTCAAACAAACTTACATGTATGTAACAATGGTATCCTCTTGTCTCACCGATAGGGACGATCATACGGCGTGTAGTAGATCGCAGAAGATAGTATGATCACTTGACCTAGTGAGACATAAACCTGATCACAGCCGAGACAGCGTATGAGGATACGTCTGTCCGGATGGCGCATTATCGGAATAAGTAGTCTGTCTTGGTTACTTGACATGCTGGTACGCAAGGGTGGCGTATTGATGGACCGCAGTGAGATATATTCGACTGTCTAACATCAACGAATACAAGATCTCGTTATTAATTGAGTCCAAACCCTAACGATGGTTCAGGGGTTTGCACGGATTGACTGTTGCTTTGACTGGCCATGGTGGAGAGCCTGAGTAACGTGCTCGTATATCCGCATCTTGGGTAACAGCGGTTCGTGTAGTACTACTTGAGACTGGGTTTAGGTAACCATATCCGAGTAATACGATGGGGACATTCCCTGAGGAGCTCAATGACATTCATCGTGCCAAAGTCCTGCAGGCTGATTAAGTTCGGGCACGAGTGATAAGGATTGAGTGGTACTACTTAGAAATAATAAGATATTAATTAATTGTATATAGAGCTTGTCAGAAGCTCCGATTAATTAATGAATGTCCGGTAACCTTAAATATGGGGATTCTCAATTAATGCAGCCCGTTCTCATAACGTTACCATAAAGGGGTAGGTCAGTATTAATTATGTGGTGAAAAAGAATTAATATTAATTAATTAATTGTGTATTGGGTTGTGGACATGGGAATTAATTAATTTATAGGCCCACTTTATTATTTGCATTAGGTCCCAGGACTGGCCCAATTAAATATGCTGATTTGAGCCCAATAGCCCATTAGGGATAAAACCCTGGGTGTAATAAATAGACCTCTCACTCTTTGAAACCCTAGCAACTTCATAACACTAAAAGTTAGTTGAAACCCTAGATCAAAGAGAGAGAGGGCAGCGCATGCAGTAGAGGGAGGAGAAGGAATTTTGACTCTGGCCTACTGATACATATCTGTGGAATCCTCACCAGTAGCAGATCTGAACAACATTGGGATACAGCCCTGAAGATCTGATCTGGAGAACAAGATTTTTCCTTCTTCCTTTTTCTCTAATTTTCAATTTTATCTAGAGATTGGATTTCAAATTTCTGTTTCCGCAGATTTAATCGAATCGCGTAGTTGAATCAAAGGGAATATTCAAACGCAAAAGATCGGATTAGACTCTACGAATTTACGGTAATCTCTCAATCCACGAATTAAATTAAATTCATAGGAGCATGCTAGGCTTTTATTGTGAATTTTGATTATATGCAATATCCATAAATCGATCCAGTTCACTTGGGTTTTTGTGATTCGGTTCACTGAAAATCCCTACATAAGCACCATTGGCCACGACTCCCGACACGATGTAGAGCCTCTCCCAAGTGGTTGAGAATTTTCCAGCGTTCGATTCCTATGTATTTTGAAAAACTTGGCAGAGAACCCAATCTCATACTTGGAATGATCTTAATCGGACAGACTTGTTATAAAACTTCTCCACAACTCGTTGTCTTAGTTCCATCCTTCTAGAGGCTTCAATTCATGATTCGTCAGCGCACTCCAGGGCTTCGAATTGTTTATGCTGGTTGACTTCTTAATCGAACAAATCAACCCGAGGGCTCCCTTGAATAATTTTGATCGGGGTTACTGTCTCTGTAACATAGGCCAAAGTGAAAAGGGTCTCTCCGGTGGAGGTTCGTGTCGTGGTTCTGTATGACCAGTGTTTTGTGCTTTAGTGTGACTAAAGAACCAATGCGCAAGTATACGCAATCTACAAGTAATACAGTCAAGTGAGACCAGATATCGAACCCAAGGGAGTGAGTTTCTAAATTGTGCACTAAGAATTGTTTGTGAATGAAGGGGTGTTTGTGAATAACTTCTACTCAAAACATAAATATGCATAAACTATCATTCCTAACAAAACTAAAATTAATAATACTTCTTGTTCCACAGAATAAACATATAGCATGTAAACTGGTTCACAAATAATAAAGAGGGCACACTCGGGTCATGAAATACAATTTACTTCTGCTTTCTTATATGCTAGAGCTTCTGTCTCGCATGCAACTGAACCTTAGAACTTTTCTTAACCTGCCAAGCGAACTGTCGTCCCACTAGATCTACACTGTCCTACCGGGTTTCATATGTCTATGCCTACCACAGTATTCAAGTGACGACACCAATGAATCCAGTCCTCTTAAGTTGAATTATCTCATATGCCTATGGGATTAACACAATCGTCTAAGTTCTCCTCGGCCTATTTTACCTTTTGGTCTCCATAAGTGATATGTTTCTATCCACTGTCGTGCTCAAGAAATGAGTATAAACAAGATCGAAGAGAAGTTCAGTCATACGAAACATGGTTATAACATTTAATCCAGTGAAAGTGAATTGTTCCCACAACCCAAGTGTTAAATAAAGTTAGCTTATACTTGCAAAAGATATAGAAAGAAATAGAAGATCATTCATTATCAAATACAACTCAAAATCTAAAATCAAACAATCGATGATGATCCCTCTCGCTCCAATGGTTTCTCCTTCAAGTTGTTGCTCAATATCCCCGTGTTCTCTCCGCTCGTGTGTTCTGAAGTGTTCTATTGTTGTGTGTCCAATCCTCCTTGGTTGATACTTTTTGCATCTCCTCCCAACACCGTTGATCTCTTTCTCTTCTCTAGGATGCATCCACGTGTAGAAATGTCATAGTTCTCTCCAGACAAGAGTTCGGCTCCCATTGCGACACCTGTCCTCCCAGCAGACAAGATAAAAAATGGGCTTTATCTTTGTCTTCAGATGGTCCCGGAGAGAGAAAATCCTCTTCCTCCTGTCCTAACACTACTCCAACCGCAGAGTTACTTGCATCACACATTAGCTCAAAAGGTTCATCCCAGTTGGGTGGTTGCATTACAGGGGCTGTAATTAGTGCAGCTTACAGCTTAGTAAATGCCTTCATGCACTCACTACTGAAATCAAACTTCCTGTCCTATTCTAACAGTTCTGAAAGTGGCTTGGCTATCTTGGAAAAGTCCTTGATTAACCTTCTATAGAAACCAGCATGGCCCAAAAAGCTTCGGACTGCTTTTACTGAATTTGGAATTGGCATCTTGTCAATGACTTCAATTTTTGCAGGGTGAACTTCAATGCCCTTGCTTGAAATCTAATGCCCTCGTACTACCCCCTGCTGCACCATGAAGCAACATTTTTCCCAATTTAAGACCAGCTGTGACTTCTCACAAAGCTGCAAAACCTTTTCTGGGTTTCCTAATCAAGTGTTAAAGTCTCTTCCAAAGACTGAGAAGTCATCAATAAACACCTCTAATCCATTCTCAATAATTTCAGAAAATATTGAGATCATGCAACGCTGGAAAGTTTCTGGAGCATTACAAAGGCCGAATGACATCCTTCTAAATGTAAATGTGCCATAAGGACAGGTGAAGGTAGTTAAGCTCTGATGCTCTGGGGCTATTGCTATCTGATGGTAACCAGAATACCTATCTAAGAAACAATAATAGTCCTGACCAGCCAACCTGTCCAGCATCTGATCTACAAAGGGCAATGGAAAGTGATCCTTTCTGGTGGCATCATTTAACTTCCTTTAGTCTATGCAAATCCTCCATCTAGAAACTGTCCTTGTAGCTATCATCTCATTCTTCTCATTCTGAACAACAGTAACTCCTCCTTTCTTGGGTACACACTGCACTGGACTCACCCATGAGCTGTTTGATATGGGAAATATGATTCCTGCATCCAACCATTTGATTATCTCTTTCTTCACAACCTCCTTCATGTTGGGATTGAGTCTTCTCTGTGGCTGCACTGAATTCTTACTTCCATCTTCTATCAGTATCTTATGCATACAATTTGTAGGGCTGATTCCCTTAATATCTAATATAGTCCATCCAATTGCCCGTTTGTGTTTCTTAAGCATATGCATCAACCTATGTTCATCCTCTTCTTTCAAATTCGAAGCAATTATCACTGGTAAGGTGTCTGCTTCACCCAAATAAACATATTTCAGGTGATTTGGCAAAGGCTTAAATACTAGTTCAGGGGGTTCTTCAAGGGAAGACTTTGGTTCCTTTTGTTCCCTATTCACGAGATCCAGTGATTCAAAATTTGGTTTGTACCCCCCAAACTTTGCACCATGCTCTACCCATGCTACAACATTTGCATTAGACATTTCCTCATTCTCACATTCTTCGTGCTGCTGATCTTCAATATGTTCCTCTATTAGTGACTCCAATATTCCAATTGTGAAGAAATCTTCCGATTCATCTGGTAACTTCATAGTATTATACAGGTTAAAAGTAGCCTGTTCTTCATGGACCCTCATGATCAACTCTCCCTTTTCTACATCAATCAGTGTCCTGCCCGTAGCTAAAAAGGGTCTTCCCAGAATAATTGGCACCTCTCTGTCAGCTTCATAATCCAAAATAATAAAGTGTGCAGGGAAGATAAACTTATCCACCCTAACCAGCACATCTTCAATTTTTCCTTCTGGGTGCACAGTTGACCTATCTGCAAGTTCCAAGGTAATAGTTGTTGGTCTTACTCCTCCTATGCCCAACTTCTTGAAGATTGACAGTGGCATTAATCACACTGGCTCCCAGATCACAGAGTGCTCTTCCTACATCCCTTCCTCCAATTGAACAGGGGATGGTGAAACTCCCTGAATCCTTTAGCTTTGCTGGGATCTGCCTTCTCAATGGCCAACTAACTTCCTCAAATAAGGATACAGTCTCAAACTCCTTCAACCTTTTCTTTTTAGTCGGAATGTCCTTCAGAAATTTAACATAAGTTGGCATTTGTTCCAATGATTCCACCAAAGGTACATTGATGTGGATTTGTTTAAGCATATCCAAAAACTTTTTGAATTGCTCCTCTTCTTTCTGTGTCTTGAATCTGATAGGGAATGGTGGCTGAGGCAGATTGTAATCATCTTCCACAGATTTCCTCTTGCTATTAAGCGCATTTTCCTCAGGGATTTTGGTTTGCTTTTCCTGAGTTATCAACTCATCATTGACTGAGGGATAAACCTCCTTAATAGGAGCTTTCCCTTCTCTTTGTATTTTGGCTCCAGCCTGATCCTCTTTTTCAGGTGATTCCACCTCTTTTTGCTGTACTTCACTTGGTCTCTCTTCAATCTGCTTTCCAGTCCTCAAGGTCACCACCTTACACTGCTCATTTCCCCCTCTAGGATTCTCTGTATTGCTAGGTAAACTTCCCTGTGGTCTGTTCCTAATATCATTGGCTAATTGGCCCATTTGAACCTCTAGATTTCTCAGAGAAGAGGCTTGACTTTGTATTAAAGCATTCTAACTTTTCAGCCTCACTTCATTCTTAGCCATGAACTCTTTCATCATCTCTTCAATGGTTTTCTCAGGTTTCTGAGGTGGTGCTTCCAAAACCCTGTTGTTGATTACTTTATTGTTGACTGTTCTGTTGTTGGTTATACTGCTGTTGATTGTACCCTCCTTTGTTGAAAATGCCATGCTGGTCTCGTGCTCTAGCATTCTGATTTCCTTGCCCAGACCATGAAAAATAGGGATGGTTCCTCCATTCTGCATTGTAGTTATTAGAATAAGGATTATTGTTTCCCTGGTATTGTTGAGGTTTGTTTCCCATGTAACAAATAGATGCTGGGTTTGAAGGGCATTCCTCAAACTGATGACCTTCTCCACAGTAGATGCAACTTAAAACCATTGCAGTTTCTGTTGGCATTGAAGGAACCATTGCTTGACTGATATTCTTCTCAATATTCTTCATGGTTGCTCCGAAGGCTTCCATTTGTGCAGTGAGAGCTTTTATAGGATCAACTTCCAGAACCCCTGCAACTTTTGGAGTAGTGATAGCTGCTGCCCTGGAATTTGCCCACAGATAGTTATTTGCAGCCACCTTATCAAAAATTTCACATGCCTCATTATATGTCTTATCCAACAAAGCCCTCCTGCAGTAGCATCAATCATCATCCTTGAATTTCCAGTTAATCCATTGTAGAAAATCTCTATCTGGATACCATAGGGTATCCCATGATTTGGACATCTTCTTAACAATTCTTTATACCTTTCCCATGCTTCGCTAACCGATTCATCATCTTGCCTAAAAGACATGAGTGCATTTCTGCACCTAGCATTCCTGGTAGGAGGAAAGTACTTCATCAAGAAAGTCTCTGCTAGCTCATTCCAAGCTGTCACAGATCCGGGTGTCAGATTGGTGAGCCAAGTCTTGGCACTATCCCTTAAAGAGAAGGGAAATAATCGCATCCTCAAAGCTTCAGGTGTTACTCCTTGCAGTTTGAAGTTATCACAAATCTCTCCAGAAAAGATCTCAAATGTAGATGGGGATCCTCTGTAGCTTGTCCACTGAACTGCCCCAAACTTTGCAACATCTGAAACATAACCGGTTTTAACTCAAAATGCTGTGCTAGCACCTCAGGTCTTACCACCCCTGGATCAAAATCACTGAACTTGGGTGCCATACATGTCCTGATCACTTTATCCTTTTCATCAACATTCCTTTCCGGATTTTCTTCAGCCATTTTCTTAATCTTCTGTTTCCTCCTGTTTTTCTTGAAGGTTCTTTCAATTTCTGGATCAAATGGAAATATTTCTCGTACAATCTTGTCACTCATAAACTACTGACCCCCCTGCATAAATAAAATGATTAGTTTCCAAAAGCATTCAGGTCAGATTATATAATATAATAATCAAACAATTCAAAAGCATTCAGATTTGAATTTAATCACTCCCCGGCAACGACGCCAAAAGTTTGTTGTGTGCTTTAGTGTGACTAAAGAACCAATGTGCAAGTATATGCAATCTACAAGTAATACACTCTAGTGAGACCAGATATCGAACCCAAGGGAGTGAGTTTCTAAATCGTGCACTGAGAATTGTTTGTGAACGAAGGGGTGTTTGTGACTAACTTCTACTCAAGACATAAATATGCATAAACTATAATTCCAAACAAAACTAAAATTAGTAATACTTCCTCGTTCCACAGAAAAAACATATAGCTTGTAAACTGGTTCACAAATAATAAAGAAGGCACACTCGGTCATAGAATACAATTCACTTTTGCTTTCTTATATTCTAGAGCTTCTGTCTAGCATGCAACTGAACCTTAGAATTTTTCTTAACCTGCCTAGCAAACTGTCGTCCCACTAGATCTACACTGTCCTACCGGGTTTCATATGTCTATGCCTACCACAGTATTCAAGTGATGACACCAATGAATCCAGTCCTCTTAAGTTGAATTATCTTAATTGCCTATGAGATTAACACAGTTGTCTACGATCTCCTCGGCCTATTTTACCTTTCGGTCTCCATAAGTGATATGTTTCTATCCACTGTCGTGCTCAAGAAATGTGTATAAACAAGATCGAAGAGAAGTTCAGTCATGCAAAACATGGTTCTAACATTTAATCCAGTGAAAGTGAATTGTTCCCACAACCCAAGTGTTAAATAAAGTTAGCTCATACTTGCAAAAGACATAGAAAGAAATAGAAAATCATTCATCATCAAATACAACTCAAAATCTAAAATCAAACAATCGGTGATGATCCCTCTCGCTCCAATGGCTTCTCCTTCAAGTTGTTGCTCAATCTCCCCGTGTTCTCTCCACTCGTGTGTTCTGAAGTGTTCTATTGTTGTGTGTCCAATCCTCCTTGGTTTATACTTTTTGCATCTCCTCCAAACACCGTTGATCTCTTTCTCTTCTCTAGGATGCATCCACGTGTAGAAATGTCATAGTTCTCTCCAGACAAGAGTTCGGCTCCCATTGCGACACCTGTCCTCCCAGTAGACAAGATCAAATAGGGGCTTTATCTTTGTCTTCAGATGGTCCCGGAGAGAGAAAATCCTCTTCTTTCTGTCCATGCATCTCGCAAGCTCAAGCATAGCTTCTAACCATCATGCGACAGGAAAGCTCTAGCATCCTGAACCTGATCAAAACTTCACCAATAGCTTGCAAAAAATTATTAATGCATGCATTAGTTAAAATAACATGACCTATTTGAAAAGATGTAAAAACAACAAAAAATGACTTTGATTAATAATAATCTTATTCAAGACAACACCTAAAGTTCATATGAAGGAATCAAAAGATAACTCTTTAGGAGAGTTATCAACCAAAGAACTGCTGGCAGTTCTTCAACCAAAGCTCTTTTAGCTGCTTCAAGCTTCTTTTTTAGGATGTTCATAACAGTTTTGTTCGTCGATTCTGCTAGGCCGTTAGCTTCTGGATATCTAGGCATCGAAAAAAGAGTAGACGAACCACCAGTTCCTCACAGTATGCCTTGAACTTCCTGCTCACGAACTGCCTTCCATTGTCACTGATTATTTCTCGTGGGAGGCCGAAGCAGCATATTAGATGTTTCCAGAATTACTTAATAACTTCTGTATGCCGAACTTGTACCAAGGGTTCTGCTTCTACCCACTTGGTGAATGAGTCGGTTGCCATCAGAATATACTGCTTTCCCCCGATTGCCTTAGGCAACTGTCCGACGATGTCAAGGCCCCACCTGTGAAATGGCCATGGTGGTACGTTTGCGTGAAGCATTTCTACCTTAGAGTGGGCTATTACCGCGAACCTTTGGCAGTCATCGCCCTTCCAGACCATGTCCTTAGCATCCTTCCTTAATGTTGACCAAAAGAACTCGACGGAGGTCAATCGATGTGCCAAACTCCTCGGCCCTGCATGATTTTCGCAACTGCCGGAGTGTACTTCTTCCAACATAGATCGGACCTCATTTTCCCCGACGTACTTCAACAACGGACCTTCGAATGACCTTTTATACAACACATTATCCAGCAACATGAACCTCGCGGCCCGTCGTGCCAACCTTGCTGCGTCAACTCTAGATTCTGGCAGTGTCCCATTCTTGAGATATTTGACGAATGGCGCCATCCATGATGGAGATCCTTCATCTACTAGCAACAATTCTCACTGCCGCTCTGGGCTTTCATCGACTTGTATTGCAAGCCACAGTGCTGTGATTATCGACACTAATCTAGGGGTACAGGTACTTGTAGATGCCGCGAACCCTGCCAAGGCGTCAGCACGCTCATTCTCCTCTCAAGGGACGTGCCTCATTGTGACTTTGACAAACATATCCAACAATTGCCTCATCAACCCATGGTATGCCATCATTCGGGGGTCCTTAGTCTTAAAGTCCCCCTGAAGCTGTCCCACAATGAGTTGAGAGTTTGTTTTGATATTCAGCCTCTTGATCTTCAGTGATGCCGCCAAGCGCAAGCCTACTACAAGGGCTTCATACTCAGCTTCATTATTCGTGGTTTTGAAATCGAAATGTACGGCTCTTTCAATCTTCAAGCCTTCGGGAGATATTAACAAGATCCCAGCTCCAGCCCCCTTGGAGTTACTGGAACCGTCGATCGACAGATTCCAGAACTGCATAGGTTCGATAGCTTCTGAAGTAGTTTCAATCTCGGCTTGCAAGTGGAGTTCCGGTGTATACTCCGCTATGAATCCTGCCAAGATCTTACTCTTTATTGTTGTTCTGGGTAGAAATTTTAATCCATAGCCCCCTTGTTCGACGACCCATTTCATCAATCATCCGAAGATATTTGGTTTGACCAGGATACTACGGATTGGAAAGCTCGTGGTCACCGCAATTTCATGGCATTCGAAGTACGGTCTGAGCTTCCATGAGGACATTACCAATGCCAGAACCAATTTCTCCAACGACGAATACAGGGTTTCATCATCGAGCAGGGTCCTACTCATATAATATACTGGATGTTGGGAACCTCCCTCTTCTCGAACTAGGATGCTATTGACTGCTAGTTCGGACACCGCCAAATATAGTTGTTATAACTCACCCTTCTTCGGCTTTGACATAACGGGGGGTGCCGAGAGGTATGACTACAGTTGCCCTAGGGATTCGTCGCAATCCCTATTCCATTCAAAATTCCTTGCCTTTTTCAACAATTGAAAAAGGTTTCTCGTACAATCCGAATACCGAGAGACGAACCGGCTGGCGGCGGCAAATTTCCCAATCATATTTTGTAGATCCTTTATGTTCGACGGCGGTTAGATATTTTGAATAGCTCATATATGCCTCGGGTCCGCTTCGATTCCCCTCCTACTAATGACATAACCAAGGAATCTCCCTGAGGTTACTCCGAACAAGCACTTCGTTGGATTCAGTTTCATCACATACCTATCTAAGACATCGAATGCTTCTGATAAGTGCTCCAGATGGTCCTCTTCTCGTTCTGACTTTACTAACATATCATCGATGTACACCTCCATTGTACACCCGATTTGTTTGCTGAACTTCCGATTCATCAATTTCTGGTACGTCGACCCAACATTCTTCAACCGAAAGGAATCACTTTATAACAATAGATGCCCCGATTGGTCATGAAGGCTATTTTTTCTTGGTCTCGCACCTACATAAGTATCTGATTCTATTCGAAAAAGGCATCCATGAACATCATCATTCGTTGTCTGGCAATGGCATCGACGAGCTTGTCTATATGCAACACTGGAAAAGGATCATTTGGGCATGCTTTATTCAGATCCCTGTAATCCACATACACCCTATTCTTCCCATTTTTCTTTTTAAATACCACAACATTAGCCAACCATTCTGGATACTTTACCTCTCGAATGAATACCACATTAAGCAAGTTCTCTACCTGTTCTGCTATGATAGCGTTTCCCTCGGGTGCGAACCAACGTCTATTTTGCACCATGGGTTTAACATTTGGATTCACTTGTAAGCAATGTGTAATCACGTCCAGACTGATGCCCAAAATATTGTTGTGCTCAAATGAAAATATGGAGATCCGAGATTTAAGAAATTACAGTATACGCCCCCTGGCTTCTTGTGTGAGATTCTTTCCCATGTAAGTCGTCCTCACTGGATCCAGCTCGTCGAGCTCCACTTCTTCGGTCTCCTCTATTTCCTCAAGCGCACCAATCGTCCGCAGGATGACTGCGTAGCAATCTCTTGAGGCATGCTGCTCCCCTTGGATTGCTCGCACCCCCAAGGCGTCGGGAATTTTATCATTTGATGAAATGACAAAGGGACCATCTCTAACTCATGTATCCATGGCCTCCCGACAATTGCGTTGTAGGATTACTCTATGTCCACCACTTGAAATTTAGTTGCGAGATTCATTCCCTCGGCAAAAACGGGCAGTGTAATCTTGCCTATCGGGTGGAGCAGCTCTCCACTAAAGCCAACGAGTTGTGTCCGACTCAGCCTCAGCTCTTTGTCCAAACTCCCATTCCTCGCAAGGCACCGATAAAAAGAAGGTTCGACGAAGCACCCGAGTCTTCAAGGATTCGTCAAACATGATAGTTAGCAATCAAGAGCTCTATAACAAGTGCATCGTTATGAGGTCTGCGCACGCCTACTGAATCTTCCGGTCCGAATGTAATAGTTTCCAACAATACGGGTATTGGAACCACCAAGCTGAGGGCCCTTACCTCGCGACAATATATTTTGCGAGAAGTGTTCGAATTCCCTGCACTATCACATCCACCATGGATCACATTTACGGTCCGTCGAACCTCCGGGGGATCTAGAATGAGAATCATATTAGATCCAGCTGCTGGAATTTTCCCTCCTTTATCATTGGCCTCATTTCTCCTCCAAGTGGTGCCTCTGTTTTGCTTGTTTTGGAATTCCTTGAGGTGGCCCATATCTAAGAGCTTTCGAATTTCTCATAGGAAATCCCTACATTGGATGGTCGTATGTCCATAGCAATGGTGGAAAGCGCAAAATCCCTGAGGATTCCGCCCCACACTCAGCACCTTTTTCGGTCATTTCGTTGCGTTCCCCAACTTTTCCATTTCTCGTACCACTATTATAGGATATACCCGTAGATTATACGGTTGCGGCTGCCCGATATTTTGAACTCTGGCAAACCTCTTTTCCATGTTGCGCTAGTACGGCTGAAAATGGCCCGCGGTGCGGGAGTCGTTCCCCTTTTCTAAATTCGTTGCTGGGGCCTTTCCTCTCTCTCGTTGACTGAGGTTTGCTTCAATCTCCCTCCGAATTTAGACTTCTTCCTTCGCAAGAACTTCGGTGAAGGCCGTACAAGGATACTCCACAAGCTTCCAGAAGAGGCGGGAATTCGGCCCTGAGTCCATTTTTAAATGTGGTTATGGCAGTTTCCTCCGAACAATTTGGCACCATAACCTTGAGTTCATTGAAGCCCCTCAAATATTCCTGGAGGGACTCCCTATCATGCTGGATCACTTAGTACAGGTCATCTGATCTCTTTGGGGCTTGGCGACTAGAAGAAAATTTTTCGACGAAATGGCGATAAAGTTCGGCGAATGAGGTTATGCTACCATTAGGGATGTGCATGAACCACTGCATGGCGAGTCCTTCCAGGCACGCGCCAAAATTTTTGCACATGCATGCCTCCTTTATTTCTTCCGGAATGGAGGTCGTGTGCATTCAGAACCTATACAGCGTGATGAACTCTTCGGGGTATGTGGTCCCATCGTAGGGCTTGACCAATGGTATTGTAAACCGTATAGGTAGCCTGACTTTGGCTATGCTACGTGCGAATGGTGTATCGTTGTAGCCGTCGGGCGTGACCGTTAGCGGCGGGATGGGCGCGCCAAGGATTGAGGCATACAACTTGACCTTGTTGTCGAGTTTCTTCTCCAAAGTGCATATCTTCCCATTGTTTTGAATTTCACTCGATTTTGAGCGAGTCACGCGGGTGCTTCGGGATTCGCTCGAGGAGCAATGAGTCTGCCTGCGGTGCGATTCCACGTCCTCATTTTAGCTTTCTCCTTCATCATACTGCTCGTAAAACTGAGTCAGCTGCCCACGAAGATGATCGGCCTCTAGAGTAGCCCTGCAATTTTCTTCTCGCAGATTATTCATCTCTTCCAACATCTTTTTCATTGTCATCTTAAACTCTGCCATTCTCTAACTTTTCTGACCCGTGTGATTCTTGCGGGCTTTTGTTGTCCATCATGTTCCCTTTCCTAGATTTCTCACAGACGGTACCAATTGTTGATGGTGGAGTTTTTACGGTTTGTTTATAGGAATATATATGATGAACAAAACGAGAGCCTTTTTCTTACTCTCTTTTTTCTTTTATATCAAAATACCAAAAGACAATCTAACGATTACATTATGACATTTAATACACTTAATTGTATCAATGATAAGCCGACAGTGCGTTGATAAGCCGACAGTGCATTACTACCATAAAGGTTGCCGGTTGGTTGCTAAATGATTGGTTACAGCCGACACTCCATCTACTGATCATTCGTCGGCTATCTTCGTTGAACTATAAAGGAGTCGGACAACTCGTCATTGTCTTCTCAGCTACTTTCGACAAAGATACTCTACCTTCCTGGTTCTTCCCGCGGTTCAAAGCCAAGTAGTTGACACAAAATTTGAGAATTAATATTTTGGGCTCAACATGCTCATATAATGAATTAATCGATTCAATCATCGGTTAATTTCTCATAGTTGAACAAGTGATTGAACACTCTACTATATACTTTTTGTTGTTCAATGACTTATACTATATACGTTTTAATAAACTGATTAGTTTTAAATTGTCTAAACCCTTTTAAGAATTAAATAATAAACCTTCGTTTAATCATCAAATTTGTCTTTTAGAGGTATATCATAGTAGTTTGTCTAATATGATAATTCAAAACTGAACTCGACACTCGTGACCTCCCATTTCTCGAAATTTATAATCCCTTCTCAGTGGACCACATGACATTATTGGATATTAATAGTGGGCCATAAGCATAAGCTTTTACAATCATGGATATTGGGCCAAGTCCTTATCTTATCAATCAAGGCCCAATATATATTACCTTTCTATTTGTGGATTATAAAGCGATAATCAAGAAAAGGAACTCACATGGGATAGTTCAAACCGGTTAGGTAAAGATTCAAATAAATTATATTTTTTAATATATTGCAATTATTATTATTATTAACAGTCTAAAATACATATCAAATTATTATTTTGTTATGTATCTATGATGGGAGTGAAATTTCTGCGACAAAAGGTTGCGAACATTACAATTGTTTGTAATATATTTATTAGTTGGCCTATATTTTTGTACATGATTATGTGTTGAGCAACAATCTACGTCAATTGAATTTCTGTTATAGTAAAAAATTTAAAATAAAATTAATAGATTGTAATAAATTTAAAGCAAGATTAATAGTTTGGCTTATATTTTAATAATATAGTAAGTAATATATTTTAAAAAATTAACAGTTTATAATTTATGATAATCTTTTCCAGCCATTTATTAGGTACTAACATAACATCTTAGTTTTTATAGCTTGATTTATTGTATAAACAGTTGGTTATTCTTTTTAGTAAAATAAACATTCACAAATAGGGGTGTAATCAAACACTATCAAGTTGAGTCGAGTGTGATTTATTTTATTATTGAATCGAGTTTTAAGTTTTTTATCGAGTATTTTGAAGTTCACTAATTTAATCGAGCCTTAGTTGATGCTTAACAAACTTTCAAAATTTAGATTATATTTAAAATAGTTTATTTTTATAAAAAATATCCAAAATGAACATCATATTCATATTTAAATTTAATTTTGTATTATAACTACAAAGATTTATCATACTGGTTACTCTTAAATTATATTACTATTTATTTATAAACTTAATAGTTTTATATTTCATACTAATTTAGCTCACAAGCTAGCTCAAGATCTCAAGAGTTGCATATTGCAACTGAATTTTGACTCATTTTATAAACAAGCTCAAACAATTTTTTATCGAATCAAAATCAAAATAGTGCACATATAATTTTATTTATTTACAACTATTATTCACCTATATTGAATACATGTGTGAGTAAATACAAAAATGCAAGCTCACTATAAACCTCTTACAAGTCCATAGCTTGTATACTTGATTGCCTTCTTCGAAACCAGGAGGTTGCTCCACATATACTTTCTCCTTTAGTTCGCTATTGAGAAAAGCACTCTTCAAGTCCATCTGCTAGACCGTGAATCCATGGTATGCAGCATAAGTAAGAAATAACCGAATAGCGTCCAGTTTGGCTACGGGGGAAAAGGTTTCATCGAAGTCGATCCCTTCACATTGTGCATACCCTTTGGTAACAAGTTTGGCTTTGTGTTGGTCCCTAGATCAGAGTCGTCGTGGTGAATACAACAAACACACACGAAATGCAACGGAATATTAACGTTCACTTGCACTTTTAAAGTACTTTATCAAGATTGTTTAACTCAGCTTTAACTTAGGGTTTCTTACAGTTATACTCTAGCAACTTAGTTGCCAGGTTTCAAGATCAAGCACAAGAAATAGTAAACAATAAAATAGTAAACAGACACAATCTTTATAGTGGTTCGATCAAATCGATCTACATCCACTCCTTATCCGAAACGCTAAGAATTAACTAAGAAAGTATACGAAATACAAGGAATTGCCGAACACTTGTTGTAGGCGATGAGCTTTCGAGCCGGCCACTGCAAAGCTATCCTCTATTACTTCGTTCTTCTCAGTCCACAGCTACGGTCAAGTCAAGGGCGGCACTTTCGTAAAACTTGTCCTTCGCTGCTAGGTGGAGCTTTTAAAGTTCTCTCCTGAACTTGTCTGGTTTTGGCAAAATGCCCGTCGGACTCAATCCCTTTTCAGAGATGAGACTGCTGGATGCTTCCTAGGATGGAAGGTATTCCAATGATTGAAGATTCTTGAGCAAAGTCAAGGAATCTCTTAAAGGCAGTGTCAGATATTCAATGGAAGACACTCCTGGTTGTTGAGAGCTTTGAATACACTTTTATCTCGTACTCTCAACTGACTACTTTCTCACTCTTTTGTTTGTCAAAGGAATCTCTCTGTTAATGCTTTTTCAGATTTGGTTGAGGTTCCTTAGCTCGTGAGTAATGGAAGTAGTAGTCGTCTTTCACTTCTGGACTTGTCTTTTATACCTGGAGATTCAAACTTTGAATCTCCATACCCGTTAGACACAACGGCTCCTTCGTCCAAGAGTTGTTCGACTTTATCCGTCCTTTCCGGCGTCGTACAGTACTTTCTGACCTACTTCGGGAAAGTTTTGTCCTTTGTGTGTACGTTTGTCAGAATGATAGTGTAGCAATCGTTGTTTGCTATCTCACCTTGCTAAGCTTTCTCGAAACGATCTGCTAAGCCTTCCTAGCAATCTGTTGGACAAGTATCGGACTGCTGACTGCTCAGCAGTTGCTTATTGTTTAGCACTTGATTCATTTGACTCTGGATTGCTATTGCCTTTAGCAATCTGCTCCTTTAGTATTCCGCTATACCTTGCTCTTAGGAAATGCTAATCTCCTTCTAACATTCTGCTACTTGCTCTTTTGACTACTAAGCACTTCATTCTAGCAGTCTCTTCTTTGACACAGGATTGCTATCGCCTTCAGCAATCCCCTCCTTAGCACTTGACGGCTATTATCTCTAGCAGTCTTCTTCGTTTGCTAATATCTCTAGCATCCACAATCTGCTAGGAGTGATTCTAGCAATCTGATCTATTACAACTCGATACCTTAGCCTATATAGGACATTACAAGAGTTGCTAGACTATACTAGAATTCAGCAATTTGATCGACCAATCTCCTAAGGTTTGATCCAACAAAACCTTTTACAATACGATCCTAAGGGAGATTTAGGAATAATTTTCCAACAATTTTGTAATACCCCGTATGTAAATAAGCTGTTAGATCATTTAATCGAATTGTTTATGAGAATTTCCAAAATTTGAAGGTGTTCATATTTACTTGTTTTGTGATTGGAGAAATTATTAAATTATGGAGTTGAAAATATTATGATTATTCTTGAGGAATTATCAAGAATTTTGGAATGTAATAAGGTGGGACAAGAATTTCATGAATTAATGATATTGAAATTTTGAGGAAATAAGATTTATCATGAAGTATATTGGAAACTATAGGGGATTTAATTATATGATTATACACATATCATATGGTATAATGAGAGGATATATATATAGAGTGGAAATTATACTCTAAACTTTTTAGCTTATATTATAATTTTAGAGAGAGAGAGTGAAAACCCCCTCCCAAAACCCAAACCCGTCAGACACGAATCCCGGCCAATTTCCGGCCACCACCGACTACTTTCCGGCGAGCAGACTCCACCATCAGATAGCTCTCGTCAAGAGCTTCGATTTGAGTACTCGTAGGCTTCGAGGGGACGAGTAACGAAGGAGATATCGCCGTTTGAAGTAAGATGGGTTTTTGAGTTGCGACTTTTCGATTTAATTCTCATATCTTGTTATTCCGGCCGAATTCCGACGTTATGACCGTGGATTCGTATTCCCCATTGTATAGGGAGCATTCGCACGTCAAGAAACACCAGTTTTGACGCCGGAAAACCCCTAGCGCCGCCATGAACGGAGAACTCCGACGAGGTATTATGTGTCTTCCTTTTTAGTTATATTTTTGTGTTCTTAAGCTATAATCGTGTTCCTCGTGGTCTGGGGAACCCAAATATGTGTTTGCATGTGAAATCGATCGAAGGAATCGCAAGATTTCGCGAGTTGCAGGTTCGGTTCCGGCAAACCCGCGAAAAAGACGACTCCTGTCGATCGACAGGAATTGTGTCGATCGACAGGGGGGTCGATCGATGGCATGAAGTCAGACAAGCCTTGTCGATCGACAGGAGTGCTGTCGATTGATAGGGGGGTTGATGCCAAGGGCTTGTCGATGGGACATCCTGTCGATCGACAGGATGTATTTCGATCGACACAGCGGTTGTCGACAGGAGACATATCGAGCCACTTCTGTCGATCGACAGAAAGCATGTCGATCGACAGGGTCAGTCGATACAATCGTATCGACGCAGGCATATCGACCGAGTTAAGCTTGTGTCGACCAGGGCTGTGTCGATCGACACAGACCCTGTCGGTCGACATAGAGGCTTGAAGTGTGATGAGATGTTGTTCAATCCTAGTTCTTCCGAGTCTGTTTGTTTACAATTAAGATATACTGTCCTAGATATATCGTACTGACTCGAGAACCTTATCTGGTTGTAGGAAATTGAAAGCAAGGAACGAGTAAGCTCATTCTAGCAGAAGCATCTAATTAAAAGCCAAGAACGAGGTGGGAAATTATTTCAACTATAAAAACAAAATGCGTGTTTCCTTTTCAAAATGTGTATAAACTGTTTTACTTTAAAACTAGTACTTCACCCGTGCGATGCACGGAATTATTATGTTTTTAGTTGAGGAAAACATTTAAGCATACATATATATATACGCTATATTTTGAGTATATATCTCTTGAATATCTTTAAATTTACAAATTAAAACTTACCCTTACCACCACATAAAAAATCCATAGCTAAAATTAGAATTCTTTAAAAAAAGTTATCAAAGTCTTTTCAATAATTGACATTGAAGTTTATTAATTGTCGTAAGATAGAAACTATCAATCAAAATTAATTTTGTTGAAAAATAACAATATTGGTCTGATGGTGTATGAGACAATTTTGAAATTAAAATCTTATTTATTGTATGATAACTTATGATTGCTTGACCATTTACACTATTTATATTTCTCAGTAACATAACTAAATTGACAACTTTTAAATAAAGATGGTGATTTGATATTCTTTCGGCAAGTGGTGGATGTACTTTAGGGGTTGGAGGAGGGGAGGGGGGCGCCCCCACGACATGACGAAAAATTTCGATTTTTTATGTATATATATATATATAAATTTTAGTATATACTATTCCCTCAGTCTCGATTAACCGGCCACAATAATTGTGAGTTTATAATAAGTTGAGTGGAATGGATAAATTATTATTGAGCATGAAAAAATTTACAAATTTTTAAAAATATGATTAATGAAGTGGAAAAAAAAAAAAAAAGACAGTGAAATAATTAAATTGGGAAGGAGGAGTCTATAATTAAAATGATTTGATCCCACCCAACTAAGATTGAGCTCCACCACTCAAACCCGTGTCCACCTTTGACTTCAGTGTACTCAAAGATAATGGGGTATGCATGTTTGAAAATATAAATTCATTTCAAAGAGCATCCCTTAATTAGTATAGTTTTTATTAATTTATTTAAAGCAATACCTCAATAAATGAATATTTTCAAAAAAAATTATGAATGTATAGAAACCTCATTCGTCATTGAATATTATTCATTAATTTGATGAAAAAAAAACAATCGCCTACAAATTAACTAAATTATAGCTAATTAGCTATGCTCTTGTAATTTTAAAACAATTTTATATTTAAATTATGAGTTTAATGCATAAAAACTCAACTCAATTTATGAGTAGTCGGAATATAAGCAATTAACAAAAAATTTTAATATTCTGATTCTTTATGAATATATAATTGTATTTTTATTAACTCTTCTTTGGTACTACTTTTCGTTAAACAAATATATATACATAAATATATATTCTGTATATGGTTAAATAAGTAAGAATTGTGTTGCTCAACATCTATCAACAATCTTTTTGGATTAATGGCCTCACATGCATTAAATAGGTACACATTTAAAAAATATAAATAAGAAAATATCTAGTTACACATTTAAAAATAAAAAATAAAAAAATATATATTTGAACCTAATTGATTGGTATAAAAACTCTACCCACAAACTTTTTCAATTCCGCCGCACACTGTCTTCTTCATCCTCTCATTTGCAACACAATTTTCTCCTCTCAGAACCGAACTTTAACAATTCTCATAGTTAGGCTATACATCACCCTCTCCCTAAATACTCCAGTACTGCCAATTTTTTTCTTTTTTGCCAGCTTTCGTATCCTAGTCGAATACTTCATTGAATAAATACTCACTGCCGGAGAGGTAAAATCGACAGATGATCTTTAGATCTGTGGCCATAGATGCAAGTGCAACTGCTATAATACAATGAGTTATCATAGTGGTTAGATCTTCTCGCAGTTAATTGAAATGGTGAGATAAATATTCATCATTAATGGTTATCTATCGATATATTTGCATTTATATATTATTATCTTTTATTAATATGCTTTTGTATGTCAAAAATCTTGAGTTAGTTGCTTAAAGGTTGTCAAACGATTAAAAAATGGTAGTCTTTGAAATGCGTGGGTTCAAAAGGCATTCTCGGATTTAAATAAGAAAACTTAAATCTAACTCTGCATGATGCTAGAACTTGTCAAAACTCATTTCTTAATTTTGAGAATCAGCAATACAATAACATGCTATGTCTTGCATTTTTGTTCTTGTATCATGTGATCTTGACAAAAACACATTGTTTAAATTCCTAATTTAATCATAATAACTTAAATCAATATTACTGCAAATATGTTTAATAATACATTTCTCATTTTCGGGAATACTTGTTAAATAAACATCCAATTTTTTTGGTGTTTTGCTTTTATATTGCTTTATCATAATGAAAATACACTATGATAGTATATTTAGTAAAAAAAATGTATGGTAATATAAATGTAGTTACCTCAATCTATTTTTGAAAATCTGAATGGATGTCTGGTCAGTTTTTTGGTTCTGGACTTTGGATTTTATGTGTATAGACTCTTGTCACCCATACCGATATGCTTCCTTGTATGAATTGTTCTTGATATTATTATTATTTTTGAATTATGTTCCTGGAATTGTGACAAAAACATTGAATCAAACATAAACACACACACACACACACACACACACATATATATATATATATATATATATATATATTTATTTATTTGTATCTAAAAGTGAAAGGTTGAAAAGCTCCATTTGTCATTTATATATAATCGTGCAGTATTTCTATGAAATATTATATTTATCTAGAGATTTATTGTATTTTCTCAAATAAACAATGTACTAACATATGTGTTCTTACAGAGCTTACTTTCAGGAAGGAGAGATGCTATTACCATGGAGGATGAATCTTGGTTGAAAAATCTGCAAGGACTATAATGTGCAAGCATAACAATATGTGCCATTACTAAATCACCTTCGTAACATGATAAAATAGAAATTTGCAAGTGGAATAACTTGTCTTCACACTAATATAATTTAGTTGAATTGTATGCACAATAATTTGTATTATCTAAGGAAAAATCAAAGATGGGTGAGGTAATTACCTTTTCTTCTTGCTAGTGATCAGAAGTAATAAGCTCTTGTTTTTGGTTCTTTTTATAGTGTAAAACTGTTATCGGATTTCAAAAGTTTTAAGATTTAGTTTATAAATTCAAAAAATTTCAAAATTTAACAATCCCGCTTCTATTTTAAAATTTGATGCCAGCGAATTGCCAGCCTGAATGCCATTTCAAATTAATTAATTTTATATTAATAAAATAGTATTAAAAACTTGCAATGATTATTCTTTGCAAGAATTTATTTTGCATGGATAAGAAAATCTACTTTTGCCGCCTAAATGAACAGTTTTTGACTGCTTTCATTTAGTATATTAAATAGATTATTATTATTAGTAGATTAGACCACGCGTGGTGAAATATGTAAATTTCACCACCCGTGCGTTGCACGATTATATTTAATATATATATATTTATAATTATATTTGAAATATTAAAATATGTAAAAATATTAATTTCTGTTCTATTTCATTTATCTAATCATCTATATATATATTTATCTCTTTGTTGATAACTTCGTTTATTAACCCAGTTTCTTATTTTCAATAATTCCTGCAAGTAAATGGTTGTATCATATTTCAATAAAATGTTATTTAATATTGGCCTTATACTTCTAAGTTCTAACTGATTTAGAAGTATAACTATACATTAACAAATGAGATTATATTCGACATTTCACACCAAACTCAAAAACAGTAATGGTCAAATCAATTTTATGATTTTAAGTTTATTCTAATATTTTTATTTGAAAACCATACTGAAATGAACCCAGTTTATTTTAAAAAAATGAATTCAATTTTAAAATTCTTAATTAATCCAGAAAAAAATTAACTGCTCTAATCTTTTATCTCTGAAAATAAAAATAATTTATGTCCATTTTATATGTTAATGCCCAGACAAATATATGTTTTCCCATAAAAAGAACTGTGACTCTATATTTGCGATGGAGTACATAAATTAAAATAAAAATAAAAAATTAACGTTGTAGCATCATTAATTTTTTATCTTTAATTATCTTTGAATTAAATTGTAATCTCTTTCACTTTTTTTTAGGATTGTGTTTTGTGCATTTATTGAAGAAGATTCACATTATATTTTTGGCTTAGAATTAATTTTAATTATTTGTTGGATATACTCCAGAACACTAAAATGAAATATGTACATCAAATCTAATATATATATTATTAATTTATTATGCAGCATTCCAAAAAAATGCAAAGGACAGAAATTGTCTAGCATAACCGAATAAAAAAATGCGTCTGAAAGATTTTCCAAGCTAGGCACAGCCGCACAGTTTCCATATCTGCAATTAATAATAATTAATGTTTTTAAGAAATTACATCAAAAACACATAAATGAATAAAAACTATATGACAAAGTCTTTCTGTCTCGTCCACATGCTCTCACAAAATAATTAAAATCTCAAAACCAATCAGTAAGGAACTATATTTTTAAAACAAAAATAAACCTTTTACGTAAAAAAAATATTTAAAGTAAACTAATTGACAGAAAAAATCAAATGGGTCAACTCATAAATTCAGATGAGCAAAACCCAAATAATTTCATTATAATACATTGGTTTTATATATATTTGAAAACATAAAACACTAAAAAAAATTAATACAATGCTGTAAAGCATGGTAAACCAGATTTGGAAAAGAGAGAAGTGGAATAACCTTGATAATCGACCAAACCAAAAAATTTGACTTGTGATGGGCCTTTTTTTCCTTTTTTTTTTCCAGGACTGAGCCTGGCTCTAATCTCCAATCCGATCATGTCCGACCCATGTACCTTGTCGCAACCCTACGTAAAATATCTCCATTCTACCATTAAGTTATGCGCCGACAGTCTACTGACACGCTTCTTCTCTCTCTTGTCATGTATGGCTTGCGAAATATCGTCTCGCACGGCGCTTTAGGCTAAACCTCAGTTTCATGGATAGCATTGCTCGAACCTTCTCCATAATCAGCCTTGAGAAAGTGAGGCACGTATTAGAGCCACTGTCCATCGACGGCGCCTTCTTGTCTTCCCGAATCTGCAGAGCGCGCCTTCACTCGTATATCAAGCTCCCCATCCACCTTCACAATTGTGTAATTAGTTCACCTTCGGGTTAACTG
>JAPKLW010000155.1:719407-755233 GCA_026898455.1 Plectranthus barbatus | reverse complement strand
AATGATGGTGGAGGGGGATTCGTATATGAATTTATAATGCTCCACAATACTTTGTAGGTGTTTTTTAGATTTGGAATTTGAATTTTGAATTCTTGATATGTGTGAGTTTGGTAGGACGGTCAAAAAAGTTTTATGAGATAGGTATGGGCTGAGATTTTTTTTCTTTTTAGCTATGGTATAGGCTAGGTTGCTAGTTGTATTTTCTTAATAACTCATTTGAAATATTTTGGGCAAAAATTTTGTGGATGACTGCATGTGCATGGACTTAAAAAGCGGGACTTTTGGCGCTTCGTCTACAGTGGTAGACGTTTTTGATTTAGTATATTAGATAGATGAAACTGCTATGCTTGTTTTGTGTTATCTTATCTGTCCTCTGTCGTTTCCCAACGACAAGAGAGAATAACTATTTAGTTTGGAACCAGATTCTCATAACTGCGCTAGAACTCAATTAGTACATATGGAGTAGCGACTCCATATGATGGGAATTGGAAGATATAAGGTGGAATTTGTTATACTTGAAGGTGGAGTTGTGAATGAGAATGATTATGGAGATTTAATTGATGAATTATAAGCGATCGGGTCTCAAATAGGATTTCTGAGACTAGTGCACTCTAGATGACAGTAGGTTGAGTGTGTATTCATTCCTAACTGATCATCGTAACTCGGAAGTCGGCCAACTTCCAGTTACAACACTGAAACAGATATGATAACACTCAAAATAACACACGTGTGAAATAAAATGTTTTGGCTAACACGGTTCTTTCAACAAAACCCCGTGTTTAGTTTTGTGAGTTGCATAGCATGTTTCCTATATAATGTATGTTTTTGGCATGTTTCTCACTGGGTACGAAAGTACTCAGCACTCGCGTTATTTCTAAAACGTGCAGGTTAAGCAGCAAGGATGAAAGTAGCGGGGTGTAAGCTGGTGAAGTGAAGAGGTTTAGAAAGCTTAACAGATCCTGTGACATGTAACTTCATATACATGTCACCATCACGCTACACACACTGCTGCACCACTCTATGAAAACCCCTTCCCTCTTTTGAATGTTAATTAAACAAATTTCTGTTTTATTATCTGACTCGAAGGATTTATTACTACTGATCAACTTCTTCTGATTAAAGTATGTGTCTTTTCTTAATTAAATATTCTGAAATGCTCATCAAAACCTGAAACATCAATGTAACGTGGCCTCATATTGGGAAGGTCAGATGGGGGCATTACAAATTTCCCCCTTTTTGGTGCGATTAAAGCTTACTATCACTTGCTGAATTAAGAGGAAAATTATATGAGTTTTACAAGAATTTTCTAAGCATCAGAGTTATGCTATCCTAGCAATCTAACTCAGAGTTAATCCATCTTAATTGTAGCAGGGATTGGTTTTAAATAATTCGCCCTTAATATGTGCTGGGAATATTTCTTGATTAAAGTATGAGTAAATGCTGCAAGGAGTCTGCTAGAAATTCTAGCACCCAATTAAATTAGGAGGCATTCACAACCAATCCAAAGTAAACTTGAGCAAATTCGTTGAATACACTAAAGTGTATTTCTTCTTTAATACGCAATAAAAACTCAGAAATTGACAATAAGGAATTGTCTAAGTCTGATTCCATTTTCATTCAATGATTTGAGCATTACAATTACAAATGAAAAGGAATATAAAAAAAATGGAAATTCTAAGAAAGGATGCTAAGAGTGTAAGATCAAGAGTCGGGAGCAGGCTTCTTCTTCTCAAGCTCATCAAACTTTCCAAGTGCCAGATGAACAAATTTCTCAAGATACGCCTTGCTAGCCTCTCTCTCAGCAGCTTCTAACTCCAGCTTCTTAGCAACCCTTTCATTTTCCACTTCTAGCCTTTGAATTTTCAGCTCCTCATCTTTCCTTCTCAGCTCTTCAGCTGCTAGCCTGCGCTGCTCTTCCTTAGCAGCCAACGCTTCTTCCTCCTTCCTCTGGGCAGCTTCAGCAAACCTCCTCTCTTCCCCCTCTTTGATCACAACATAAAAGGTGGAAGAGAAGGATTGGAAATCGGATTGAAATTGCTGCTTAGCTTCAGATACTTCAGCCCTTGTGACCTCCACATCCTGTTTCACAGAAGACACATCTATCCTCACCTCAGCAACCTCTGTGTGGACATTGGACACTTCTGTCTGAACCTCATCAACCTCCTTCCTGATCTCAGCCTTCTCCATTTCAACTCGCTCATTTAAAGAAGATAATGCACTTCGCATCGCCTTCTGAACGGCTGAATCTACATAGTATTGGAAGTCGTAGGAACTTACAGGTGTAGCTTCAAATGCAGAGGGTGTACTTGCTAACACCATGTCTAGACCTTCAGCAGTGGTAGGCTCTTCCTGGCTCGGCTGTGCTAACTCCAGGGCTTCAGCATTGGCTTGTTGAGCAGCAGAGTAGCGCGACTCTTCATCCATCAACAACTTAGCACCCTCAATGATCTGAGCAACTTCAACATCATGAGCAAACTGAGCCTGAGCAGCCACATATTGTTCTTCCTCATTCAGCATCCTCTGTGTAGCATCCAGGATTTGAGCAGTCTTTGCTTCATGGGCTTCCTCCGCTTGAGCAGCTCTTATCATGCTAAGAATATCCAGGTCCATAAACAAGACAATGATTCTGTCTTTCTCAGTGAGCTCAACAGCTTCTCGCTTAGCAATCATCTCGACCTTTCTAGCTTCCACCCTTGCTTTCTTCTGGTCCTCATACTTTGCTTGATGACGACGGTACTCAGCAGCCGCCCTAGCTTGGCGTTTAGAAAGTTTGATCATGGGGTCTGAGTAACCGTCTGGAGCAAAAGAGGATGGTGGCAGTGATTTGTAGTTGGAGAACAGTAGGTGAGCACGGATCGCCTGCAACCTAGCAATAACTTGCTTGTCCGAGTATTGCTTTGATCCGGCTACCTGATCAACCCAGTCATTCGCCCATGCCTCTTCTCTCCTCCAAAAATTCAAGCCCCGAGCAGTTGTGACTAGCATCCTTTCCTCGAGGCATAGTTGATGCATCACATAGTTAATAAACTTCCTTCTCCGCAGCTCCTTGGCTAGAATTTTCCCTTGCTCTGTTGATTCATCTATCTCTCCATAGAAAACATAGGCTAAGTCTCGTTCAACTTCTGCCGATATGAATTTTTCGATCTCCGACAGCATCTAAAGTACGTCTCTGCTCGCCTCCTCTTTAATGTGAACATGGGAACACCATTGAGCAATCCTTCTCAGCTTGAATCGGGGCCCTGGAAGACCATCGAAGGGTACTCGTAAGTGGCTGTCTGCTCCTCTGTTGATCTTCCTTAGAAAGCATGCATCATAGATGTCCTCAGATTCACCATCGGAATCTGATTCAGAATTAGCATCGTCGTATCCTGCTGGAGTCTCCCTGCTGATCTGCTCCTCTCCCTGAGTGCTCTCAATCCTTTTGGGGATGCTAGCAACCTGCTCAGATCCCTAGCCTTCAGCAAGTAGTAGTCTGCTCAATGTGTGGCTCTTTAGCACTCTTAGCTTCTTCATCTGCCTGCCGTGCTGCTCCTGAAGGACCAGCATCCCTATCCCGGGGTGGCATTCCATCATCTGAACTGCTGCTGCTGCTGCTGCTGGGCTGTTCATTTGGTGCTCGGATCTGAACACCTTTCCCTTTAGTCTATTCTGGCACGTTGAACGCTCCGGCATGCAACATTTGATCAAAAGCCTTATCAGACAGTGTCTCCTCCTCTGACATAATCGCTCCGCTAGCATCCACCTTGGGAATAGACACGGTGATCCTCCCACCTTCCTTAACCTTTCCCTTCTTTTGCTTCTAGGCTTCACTTGCTAGCAGGGAAGCCTCCCGTGCCGCCTGCTCCAACAATTGAGCGGCCTTTTTTACCACGGCACATTCATCGGTAGCCCTCTTGATGTTCTCGAAATTCTGATCACGGGCTTCGAACATCATCTCCTCGACTTTCTTCTTGTATGATTTCTCCTCCTTAGCCCTTTGCTCAGCTCTCCTCTTCCTCTTTCTTTCATTGATTCCCTTCAACCTTTCAGATAAAGGTTTGGAGGACAAGGGACTACCTTGCTCCTATCCTTCTGCTTCTATAGTTGCAGTCACCTGCTTTGTGGTCTCCTTAGCAGCTACTTTCTCCTGCACCGATTTCTTTACTAACCTCCGCCTTGTCTGCTTCTTCTCTAGCTCAGCAGGCACATCCTTAGAGGTCGGATCCAGTGGCTTCTGAGTCCGCCTCCTATTCCTCCTCCTCTCGGGCGTAGTAATTTATGTGTGGGGCCTCTTAGGAATTTTAGCAGCCAGAGGATCCAGCAGAGTAGTGAGCACATGGACATCTCCTCCCAACTCGAGCTTTTCAATCTCTTCTAGCTCCTCGAAGCACTTCTCTGTTTCTGCTTCCTTCCGAGCAGCCGCTATCTCCTCTGGAGTCATAGCTATGGCGTGCTCCAACTGCTGGAATGCTAGCTCACCAGCCTCAGGATGCTCTGGGGAAGTAGGAATTGTAGCGTCCACGTTTGAAGTGCCCTTCAATATCCTCGGGCGGCTAGCATCGGGAGCAGCAGTTGCTTTCCTTGTTTGGGGGATGAAATCTGTGGGAAGCAACCTCTCCCCTGCATCCAGCCTCTTTTGATGGAAAAACATTTCTATAAACTTACTTATTTTTAGACCAAAATTTACATTGGAAGAGAATGTGCCGTCCTTCTTCACTGTCACATTCTTCTTCACGTGCTCCAGCCACCTCCCATAGAAAAACTCGACCCAGTTCCCCTTCACCTTATCCACCAGGGCCATCATCACAGCATACTGGTGAGCAAACATCTGGGAGTATGAACCAGCATCGCACTGGAACATTTTATCACCAGCTCAGCAAGGAGCTTGAATTCCCCTTGGAATTGATTGATTGGGTGCGCGGGCTTGAAGGTGATCGGCTGGCCTTTGTTGTCCTTCACCAGCTCCGGCTTTTTCCACATTCTCTATCTCTTCTCCATCTCTTCTTGATCATGCAGCTTATACTGAGCAATGCGAACACCGTCCTTGGGAAGCCCGAACTTGGTAGCAAGGATGTCGGCATTCACCTCCAAAATTGTACCGAATACCGAGGTCTTGAAGGATTTTTGAGAGGGCTCCTCCACTACTGCCCTGGCATAAAACTTGGACACCATATGTGGATGGAACCACAATGGCTCCGCTGATAGGTACCCAATAACCCCTGCTTTTTCAATAATATCCATGAGCCATTCTGAAAATTGCGTGGCGGCGAGGGGGGTATATAAGATCCTATCCTTCATTATCTGCGCCGCGCGCCTCTGCTTATTAGATAGGTTGGACTATGCCTTGGTCTTGGCGAGCGTCACCAATTAACCGTATGAGATGTTGTCCTCAACATCCTCCTTTTTGACAACGCCGGTGTATTCTGGAGCCCACCATTCATGAATAGTTATGGTGGATGTAAGGGATTGAATAGGGGTACCGGACTCAATAGACAAATCCAAAGAGGTCGTATGAACATATGGTTTGGAATGGTGAGATTGGGTGGGGGAATATGGATTAGCAGCCATTGATTGTAGAGAAATTTGGGAAAATTTTGAGAAGGGATTCTGGGAAATTTCTTAGAGCTCAAAGGTTTGAAGGTTTGGGGAGAAGGACTTTGAATCTGTAAAGTGAAGGAAGTCAAGTGAGAGAAGCGTATATACCTTACGGGCAAAGATCTGACGGTTCGAGTACTCTTCTTCAGATCCAATCGATGGCTAGGCTTCGCGAGGATGTTTTGTATGGTGACCCACGCCCCTACGAACTCAACTGTCGATGACGTGTCACTCCCTGGTTCGTCGCCGCTGTCTACACGCATTAAATGCAAGTCCCATTTGAATTTCAAATTCATCCCGCATATGACCTCCTTTGCATGATGGAGACTGCTACGGGTTAGACTTAGCTGTCTGCTATCATAGAAAATCCTTAGCAAGCTTATGAGTCTTCTAAGAGCTTGAACTCAGCAATCAATTCATACAGGCATATTCTGCTAAGGGTCTAGCAGCCAAATCCTCTAGCAACCTTTGACGAATATTTCCCAATATCAAACACCTTCGGGAATGCTAAGAGCTTGGACTTAGCACTCCTCTCCTATCTGCTCAGCAGTCTTGACTTAGCATCAAGATCTAACAGTCTACAAATGTAAGCTTGGATACGTTTCTCCATTTCCTACAAATCTTAAAGAATCCAGAAAGAATGAGAATAACACCTCATTCATCCATAGCATCGTCTATCTCTATAAGGCCTAATTTGATGTATAATTCTTTAAATCTGGCCTCTGCTAGCGGTTTAGTGCAGATATCCGCAATCTGTTCTTCTGTGCATATATATTGGACGTCAATATCCTTCTTCTCTTTATGATCTTTGATGAAGTGATGTCGGATATCAATATTCTTTGTCCTCGAATGATGAACTGGGTTCTTCGTTATGCACATTGCACTATTGTTGTCGTAGTAGATCAGCAACATTCAGGAGGAATTTCATAATCTTGCAATTGCTGCCGAATCCATAAGACTTGCGAACAACAACTAGCACCTGCTACATACTCTGCTTCAGTAGTAGATGTAGCCACTGAGTGCTGCTTCTTGCTAAACCAGCTAATGAGCTTGTGTCCGAGGAATTGGCATGTCCCGCTGGTGCTCTTCCTATCAATCTTGCACCCTCCAAAGTCTGATTTGAGTAGCCACTAAATCCTAGACCATCTGACCTTGGATACCGAATTCCTAGACCTTCTGTGCATTTGAGATATCATACAATTCTCTTAGGAGTGTCCATGTGCGACTTCTTGGGGTTTGCTTGGTATCTCGCACATAGACCAACAACATATGATATATCTGGTCTTCTAGTAGTGAGATATAGCAGTGAACCAATAATACCTCGATAGAAGGTAGGATTCACATCATCCCCTTCTTTTTCAAGCGCACCTATATAGGTCGTGCTGATTGGAATCCTCAAGCTCTTCGTCTTCTCTGGACAACACTTAGTAATCAGATCGCGAGTGTATTTCCTCTGATGAATGAATATCCCCTCGCTTGACTGCTGGACTTGAAGTCCTAGAAAATACGGCATCTTCCACATCATACTCATCTGGAAATTGCTCGTCATAAGCTTTGAAAATTTGTTGCACAAATTTGAATTCTTCGATCAAAAAATAATGTCATCGACAAAAATCTATACGATAAGTATACTTCCTTTGTCCTTAATACGGAAGAGAGTCTGATCTATCTTTCCTTTCTTGAATCCATTAGCTAGCAAGAATTTAGACAAAGTTCCATACCATGCTCTTGGTGCCTGCTTCGAGCCATATAAAGCTTTCCTTAGCTTATAAACTTGATTTCTGATATGTGTGTAAAATGACCTATTTTTCGATGTGTGAGCATGCATGTTTGTGGCCATTTTACCCTCATATCATATGCTTTTGTTGTTCTTTTGTCTTGTTTTTGTGTTTTCGTGTTTGAAATGTGGTAGGTCGTGTTTTGATCATAATATGGCATATTAGGTGGAGTTTTGGAGGAAAATTGTCCGAGTTTGGAGTCCAAGGAGGTTAGGTTCATCCGAGCGGAGCGAAAGAAGAGTTTTGGAGGCTTGGAAGAGTCACCCGGCCGAGCGAAGCCGGCTCGGCCGAGCTGAGCCGGACAGAGGGCTCGTTCGGCAGAGCAGTGCAGGCTCGATCGAGCCATGCTGACAGAGACCAGGCTCGGTCGAGCGGTTCTGGCTCGGCCAAGCCAGAACGGGTTTCCCAACTTTCCACGGTTTCCAGGAAGGCCCGGGCGATCCGAGGCCCTACTTGCTCGCCTATAAAAGAGGGAAAATCAGTTAATTGAAGAAGTTTTGCCCAAAATTAGAATAACCGTCACGATACTTTTCCCTAGATTCATCTCCAAACCTCTCCCCAACAAAAATAAAGGGGAATAAAGCCACATTCCATCCATTTGGTGAAGATTGAAGAAGGAAGAGAGGTAGATTGGATTCAAAGAAGACAACCGAAGAAGATCAATCGTTGACCTTGAAGTTTTGTAATGAATTCTTTCAATTCTCAATTTGTTTTGACTTAACTCAATGTATGGAGAACTAATTTCATTAGTGAGTGTTGTATAACGGATATTGTGATGGATTGCATCAATTATGCTTGTTTACTTTCCTATGAGGGGTTGATTTGCAGTTGAGCTTATTTCTTGCCTATTAGGTGTAGGTAATAGCCAGCCTTTTGGTAGATGACGTGAACGTTGCAGCCAACACGCAGACGGAATCGTTGTGATAAGTGCATAATCTTATAATTCTAGTTCCAATCCATGTGCGGTGCTAGGATTGTAGGGCGATAATTGACGGTTGATTGAGAGTGGCCTAGGAGTTAATAACGTAGCTGTTTGCAATTCCTAGTGTCATCTACTGCTAGTTATCCGTAGCAAGTGACTAGCGACATTAGAGTCGGTTGCTCAACCTCATAGGAATTAAAATTCGTTTGCAACATAACTTGGTTTAATTCGGAACAATTGAAGTTTACAAACACTCACTATCTTCTAAGATTGTCGGATTTGTTATCTTAATCTACCTAAACCGTTGATTGAATTACTTGATTGGAGAAGTTAGCAATTTGTTTAATACTTGATTGTTTGCATTTAAAGCTTAGTTTACGATTCATTGCCTAGATAGATGAAAATCAACGACTTTTGAGTAACCTAGCTGTTGGTACCCTTCAATGGAGTAGATGATAATCACTTGAGCGAATTAGAAAAGAGACCGGATTGATAAATTTAACGTGTTAATTGTGTGTGCTTCACGCGGCTATCACGTTTTGGTGCCATTGCCGGGGAATCTTTTAGTAGGTCTTGTGGAATTATTGAAAGTTGAAGTATGGTATGCTAGGTGTTTGAGAAAATGCGTGTGTGAATAGTGTTACTAACATTGTTTTGATTGTTATTTGTGTTTGTTAGTTTTTGTCGAATTGTTTACTTGTAATTGGTTTTTTGGATTTTTCCTAAGTGGTTTATGATCACTCGATCAAAGGCTAGAGAGCTTGAGGCAAGGAAAAGTCAAGAAGGAAGAGGACATATTCAAATTGATTTTGAGATGGCTAACCATGGGGAAGACACGGTTAGGATAGAAGAGTTGGAAAGGCAACTCGAGTTGATGAAAGCTATGATCAATGAGAGGAATGGTCCGAGGAGACCATTACAAAATCTTTTTCGACCTCAAGGGGAGCCGATTACGGGAGGTTTTCGGTTAGGAGTAAATGCCACGCAATTTGAGATAAAGCCACAGTTGGTCCAAATGATACAGAACAACCAATTTGGGGGACACATAACCGAGGATCCAAATGTACATATCTCTCAATTTTCGGAGATTACTGATACTATAAAGATCAACCAAGTGCCCCAAGATCAAATACGACTGCGGTTATTATCATTCTCCTTGAGAGATGGAGCTAGGAATTGGTTCGAAGGTTTGGAAAAATCAAATATTGTCACTTGGGGAGAGTTGAGAGAGAAGTTTCTATTCAAGTTTTTTCCACCGAGTTTGACTTTGAAGAGAAGGGTTGATATCACATCGTTTGGGCAAAGGTATGATGAGCCTCTTTATGAAGCTTGGGATCGGTTCCGGGAGCTTCTACAAAAATACCCAAGACATGGACTCTCTAGGAGTCAACAAAGTTGCCAATTCTATGGAGGATTGAATTATGAAACAAAGGTGATGTTAGATGCTTCATCGGGAGGAACATTTCTTGATCTTGAAGAGGAAGAAGCTTGGAGAACTAATGAGAAAATGGCTGAGAATAGTTTCCATTGGCCTAAGGAATGCAATGATTATCGATCGGTTAAGTCGGTAAATGAGGCCAAGGAAAGTGAGGAATTCAAAGAGCAATTGGCGGTCATGCAAAAGAAGCTTGATACATTGTCTACATTGGGAAATAGAAATAAGGATATGATGGTAGTTGGGCATGAAGAGTCGCATCCGGAGAGTTTGAATTTTGTGAATCAAAGAATGGGGTTCAATGCTCGTCCCCAATATAATCTGCCGGGAAACATGTATTACCATCCGTCCAACCGATTTCACCCGAATTTTTCCTATGCTAATCCAAACAACGCTCTTAATCCTCCATTACAAATTGAAGGGGGAAGTAGTGGTCAAAGATATGCTGGGGGAAATTTTAATGAAGAAATGGATAAGAGATTTGAAAAGTATGATGGCATGTTTGCTGAAATCCAACTTCAAATTAATTCGATTGCGAAGCAATTGAGTAGTAAGCACCAAGAAGGAAATTTCCGAGTGATACGGAAGTGGTGCAAAAGAAAGGTTGTAACATGGTAGAAGGAAAGAGTAAAATGGAAGAAAACTTGGAAGTGATGACCCCTAAGATTGAAATGGAGGAAGTTGTAGAAGAGTTAAAAGTAGATATTGAAGAAGAAAAAGAAGTTTAAGTAGAAATTGAGAACAAAGAATCGGAAAAGGATGATGTGAAGAAAGGTGACATCAAAATGCCTTTACCGGAGGAGATAGAAAAGGTACCTATGTTGGATAAGTTAGTTGGAGGAGAAGAGATCTTGGATAGTAGCACTTGTGAACTTGAAGAGAAGAATATTGCTAGTAAAAAGGAAGATCTCGGAGGTTTCGTAGTCGGATGTAAGATTGGAGACAAGTGTATTGAGAAGGCATTGTGTGATTCCGGAGCGAGTGCCAACCTTATGTCATGGGATTTGTATAGGGAGTTGGAGGTTGGGAACCTCAAATCTACAAGTCAAATGCTCCAATTGGCTAATCATGCTTTATTTTGCCCAAAAGGGGTGGTTGAAGATGTCCATGTCGAAGTGTTGACGTTTACCTTTCCGGGAGACTTTCGTGTAGTTGACATGAAGAATAAGGGGGGTATACAACTAATCTTCGGGAGGCCATTTTTGCATACGGCCGATGCCTTATTTGACATGAAACATGGTGAACTTACATTCTGTTGTTGTGGCAACGAAGTAGTGTTTTCTTTACCTCCGAAGAACGTGGATGCAAGTGAAGTTGAGAAAGCTAGGAAAAAGAAGAGGATGAAGGATGTGCTTGATCCAGGTTTAGATATCATGAGTGAGGAGAATGAAGTCTACAAAGATCCGGGGGATGAAGAGGATCTTGATCAAAATCGTATGAAGAAAGCTCGAGTGGATACGGATCCACCACGAAGTGCAAGAAGGAAGCTTCTTTTCCTGGAGGAGCATGTGATCATTGACCGAGGTATGAGTTCCGGTTCAGCACCTTTTGACCACGATTGACATGAGGTATGATCGTCGAGCTTTCGACGTTAAACAAGCGCTTATTGGGAGGCAACCCAATGTTTAAATTTTGTTACTTTGCATTTTTGAATATTGGTTTGTTATTGATTTTTGTTGAATAATGTAGTTTGTTGTTGTGAAGGGTTCCTAATTGTTTGTGGTGCTACACTTTCATTTGACAATGTGTGTATGAAGGATAGAAAGGATAGAAGGCAACATGATCGGGAAGATGTCGAAAAGAGGGCAAAAATAGGGGGTAGCTCGGCCGAGCGGTGCAGGCTCGACCGAGCTGGGTCGAATACCTCGGATAGAGGCCTCGCTCGGTCGAGCAAGGCAGGCTCGACCGAGCCTTTACGAGGCAGCCCAGCCCGCACGGACAGAGCCTTCGCTCGGCCGAGCCATCTCATGCTCGGCCGAGCCGCGCGCGGATTTAAAGATCGGGCGAGTGTAATGCTCGACCCATTTGCACCCTGGTCGAAATTTCACTTCTCAAATTTTCTCCTATACTTTTGTGCATTGAATTGTTCTATTCTCACCCATTAATTTATACTATGGCTAGCAAGAGAGCAAGGGGTGAACCATCTTCCTCAGGCGGACGTCCGAAGGGTTTTGATGACGAGGACTTTGCAAAATACAAAAGCTTGGCAAAGAGACAAGTCGTGGGAACTAAATATTTGTGCAAGGAGACATTGAAGGTGTTAAAACTGAAAGATGACGTGTGGAGTCTCCTCAAGGGCATTGGTTGGAAGAAATTGCTTTCGGCAGATTGGCCTGGCTACATGGACTTGTCGAGGAAGTTCTTGGCCTCGGTGACCATCATGAAAGGAGCGGGTGGAATTCCTTTGTCGATGAAATTCAAGCTTCGAGGTAAAGATTACTTTTATCCACGTGCACAAATTGCTGAAATATATGGTTGTGGTCCGGAATCTGTGTTTATACATGAGAATGTGAGATTAGGAGATTTTTGGGAAGAAATTTCGGGTATTCCATCTGGTCAACATTTCAATATTAAGAATTGTCGTGCTACTGCTATTAGGAATCCAGTGATTAGGTATATTCATAAATTTGTTGGTGGTTCTGTTTGCGAAAGATTTGAGTCTAGCAGTATTATAACGCCAGAATTGTCTATGCTGTATGCTTTGATGAACGGTATTCAATTCTCTTTGGGGGCTATGCTTATGGATGCTTGGAGTAGGGTTCCAAGTACGAAAACTCGCACCTTTAGTTGTGGAATGTTAACCCCTATTTTCGAGGATATTGGTGTAGACCTGTCAGGTGCCTCTGCTCCAGCTTTATTTTTGGATTCAAATTCCTTGTTAGCCGGACGATTTGTGGTTCCCGGGCATAGGTGATTGATTTATTATAAATTTTGGAACTTGGCTATGAAAATGCCCCGACCGGAGTGGACAACAGTGTCGGATCTGTCTGATAGATCCAACTGGTTGCTGGATACCGAGGAGCACAAGGAGGTGGTGGGAGTGTTATCTCCTGATGGATATTTCACGAGTCTTGGCATCTTTCTGAGGAAGAGCGTAGACAAGTGCAGGATGCCGGCCCGAGTACACGAGCCCTTCCACAGCCCAGACAGTCTTCGGCTACAGAATGGCAGCAGCAGATGATGACGATGCTCACTAGGACAGCTGATACTGTTGATGTTTTGTCTTCTTCTTTGCAGGGTCTAGAGACGAGGCTAGACTCTATCCATGATGATTTTTCTACTTTCCGAGCGAGTTACCTGGTGGATCAAGCCACCATCACTTCGAGCTTTGACAGAGTCGACCGGAATGTAGAGACCCTACAGGAGAATGTACGTGAGCTACATCATCTTGTGCCCATTCCATTCTTCCGCCGTCCTCGTCAGCCACCACCGACAGATCAAGTGGAGTAAGAGCGCACCGGTTACCTTTTTACAAACTTAGTCTCACTTGACTAAGTTTGGGGGGAGTGGTCGGTATCTGGTGCTCTTCTCTGGTTTACTCTTCTATCCTTATCTCTATCTTTATCCTTAGTTTAGATTGGTTTGTTGAATTTGAATAACATTGGACATTCGATATGATTGTAATATGATATTGATCTACTTTTGTTTGATTGTGGATTTTGGGATGTTGAATTTGATTTGCTTCTACTTGTATTAAATGGTTGTTGATGAATCATTTTGCGAGCTTGCATGAGTTGAATTCTTTCTATTTGGCTTTGGTGTGTGGATATGTTTAATGGTTTGGTATGAATGGTGGTGCTAGTGGATAAATGTTATAATTTTTCTTGAGATATTGGTTTGTGGTAAGATTGGTGGATATGAGAGCTTTATTGGCTTTATTATGCTCAATTGTTTGGTGGTGTTGTGTTGATGTGTAGTAGGTGCAAATAAGGAATGGAGAGCGGTTTGATCATGTCTACCGATGGCACCTTCTATCGTTTCTCCTACCATTTAGTTTCAATTCAATTGTTCATGGCATGTAGATTGTTAATTAGGATGTTGTGTGCTTGTCGTGTGTGTATGATGAACCCAAACGAGAATTGGAGATTTGAATCATGATCTACTTTGTAAGGCTTAAAATTTGCTTTGACCAATGATAGGGCATAATCTAGTTGTTAAGGCGTGCTCGAATTGAACTTTTGAATTGCCGAGTTTTGTGCGAGATTAATGCCTAGGACTTGACAAAAGCCGAGAGTTTTTTAGCCTTGATATTGTCATACTTTGATCAATTGTGAGTGGCAAGGTTGAGAGCACAAAATCTAGAACATGAATATATTCTCTATCTATTTGTCATGAGTTTGGTAACTAAAAGATGATCTTAGGCAATTGATTCTTAGTCCTTCCTTTCACTTCGGGAGTATAAGGTTGTTGATATCATAATTTTTCCCTTCATACCCTTGTTTCCCGTGATTGTGCTTAAATGGAGAATTTTCTTTGAAATTATTAGGACAAAATTTGGGGGGAATGAGTGTATGAGGGTGAATACGAAGATGAGAGTTGGGATGGGAATCGTTTGGTATCTTTGAGTTGTGACTGTTGAGGCAATAAAAGTATTGAGTGTAGGATTGATTTGAATCCAAGAAAAATGGGTACCAACAAAAATTTGGGTACTTAAAAAAAAAAGAGAAAAAGAAAAAAGAAAAGCATCATGAATGAAAAAATGATGGTGCTAGAAAAATGAGAAAAAGAAAGAAATATATATATATATATATATGAGAGTTGTGATGAAAATTCCTCAAGGTTAGAAGTTGATTGAAGAGAATAAGTTTGGGGGTTTGGGGGTTTTGGGATATGGAGAAGTTCGTCACTTTAGCCCAAAACCACCTACCTCTTAGTAAGCCACGTTATAACCAAAAACAAAGACCTTTTTGATTTTAGGAGCCAACTAATTGTAGTATAGTGGTGAGAATTGTTTCAAGCCTATGGAAATTGTGCTCGATATCTTGTGAATGAGTGAATTCATCAAACCTTAAACACGTAAGGGAGTGCTTTCATTTCTTTATCCATTGTTGATGAGTGGTTTGAGTCATTAGCATTAACCGTGTCGCAAACTTAGGTGATAATCTCGTTCGATAAGAGCACGCCAAGATGACTATGATGAGCTATGAGGTTGTTTGATGAGTTTTATTGATTGCTTTACTTTGTTTTGATTGAGGACAATCAAAAGTTCAAGTTAGGGGGATTATGATATGTGTGTAAAATGACCTATTTTTCGATGTGTGAGCGTGCACGTTTGTGGCCATTTTAACCTCATATCATATGCTTTCGTTGTTCTTTTGTCTTGTTTTCGTGTTTTTGTGTTTGAAATGTTGTAGGTCGTGTTTTGAGCATAATATGGCATATTTGGTGGAGTTTTGGAGGAAAATCGTCCGAGTTTAGAGTCCGAGGAGGTTAGGTTCGTCCGAGCGGAGCGAAAAAAGAGTTTTGGAGGCTTGGAGGATACGCCCGGCCGAGCGAAGCAGGCTCGGCCGAGCTGAGCGGGACAGAGGGCTCGCTCGGCCGAGCAGTGCGGGCTCGACCGAGCCATGCTGACAGAGAGCAGGCTCGGTCCAGGCTTGTCCGAGCCAGAACAAGTTTCCCAACATTCCACAGTTTCCACGAAGGCTCGGGCGAGCTAATTTTGGCTCGAGCGATCCAAGGCCCTGCTTGCTCGCCTATAAAAGGGGGAAAATCAGTTAATTGAAGAATTTTTGCCCAAAATTAGAATAACCATCACAATACTTTTACCTAGATTCATCTCCAAACCTCTCCCCAACCAAAATAAAGGGGAATCAAGCCACATTCCATCCATTTGGTGAAGATTGAAGAAGGAAGATAGGTAGATTGGATTCAAAGAAGACAACCGAAGAAGATCAATCGTTGACCTTGAAGTTTTGTAATGAATTCTCAATTCTCAATTTGTTTTGTACTTAACTGAAGGTATGGAGAACTAATTTCATTAGCGAGTGTTGTATAACGGATATTGTGATGGATAGAATCGATTATGCTTGTTTACTTTCCTATGAGGGGTTGATTTGCACTTGAGCTTGTTTCTTGCCTATTAGGTGTAGGTAATAGCCTGCCTTTAGGTAGATGACGTGAATGTTGCAGCCAACACGCGGACGGAATCGTCGTGATAAGTGCATAATCTTATAATTCTAGTTTTAATCCATGTGCGGTGCTAGGATTGTAGGGCGATAATTGACGATCGATTGGGAGTGGCCTAGGAGTTAATAACGTAGCTGTTTGCAATTCCTAGTGTCATCTATCGCTAGTTATCCGTAGCAAGTGACTAGCGACATTAGAGTCGGTTGCTCAACCTCATAGGAATTAAAATTCGTTTGCAACATAACTCGGTTTAATTTGGAACAATTGAATTTTATAAACACTCACTATCTTCTAAGATTGTCGGATTTGTTATCTTAATCTACCTAAACCATTGATTGAATTACTTGATTGGAGAAGTTAGCAATTTGCTTAATAATTGATTGTTTGCATTTAAAGCTTAGTTTACGATTCATTGCCTAGATAGATGAAAATCAACGACTTTTGAGTAACCTAGCTATTGGTACCCTTCAATGGAGTAGATGATATCCACTTGAGCGAATTAGAAAAGAGACCGGATTGATAAATTTAATGTGTTAATTGTGTGTGCTTCACGCGGCTATCAATTTCCCTGCTCGAATCCTGGTGGTTGCTCAACATAAACTTCCTCCTTGAGCTCACCATTAAGAAAGGCGCTCTTCACGTCCATTTGCATCACAGAGAACTCATGATGTGCAGCATATGCTAGGAATAAATGAATAGCTTCCAGTCGAGCTACTGGAGCAAACGTCTCGTCATAGTCTATTCCTTCGCATTGTCTGTAGCCCTTTGCTACTAGACTAGCTTTGCTGCGGATGACCATATCTGACTCATGTTTCTTGTTCTTGAACACCCACTTGGTTCCAATAACACACTCTGATGCTCTGGTCGATCTACTAGGTCCCACACATGATTGCACGTGAACTCTGCTAGCTCCTCCTGCATAGCATTCACCCAATCTGGGCATCGTAGAACATCTTCAACATTCGTAGGCTCCTCGTGCAAAATATAACATGCTAGCATTGCATTGCCTTGTCTCGTTAGAATTGGATCATTGATGTCACCAAGGACATCATCCAAAGGATGATCGTGCAACCACTTTGGCTTCGTATTGCTAGATTCTGGAACATCAGCATCGGCCTCACCTGCTGGATTGTTGTCTGCTACAATATTTTCCTCAGTAATCTCCGGGGTTCAGCATTCTGGATCTTAGCATTTGGCAACTCAGCATCTGGCAACTCAGCATCTGGAACTTCAGCGACAGGGACTTCAGCAGCTGGAACTTCAGTAGCCTGATCCTCAGCAGTCTCCAAATGCTCAGCAACGACTTTGGTAGCATCATCAACAGTGCCTTCACCGTCTTCTGCACCTCTTGCTGGATCTTGAATTTCTTCATCTTCTCCTTCAAGCGATTCTAGAATATCCAAATTATCATTAAGATAAATTGGAGTGGTGGTCTCAGCATGATCGTTAGCATCATTGGCCCGATCAGCAGTCTGGTCACCTGCTTAGTGCATCTTGGTTGGATTGTAATCACTCATAGACTTAGTTGGGTCAATACGCATATTTTCGAAAGAATTCAAGATCGTTTGACCATGGACATCATTAGTCTCATGATTACAAACCACTTTCTCTCTTATAATTCTGCGCACTAATATAGACTCATCAAAAATAACATTGCATGTTATTTCCACAACTCCGGTTGTCTTGTTTAATACTCTATAACCTTTGTGAGAAGGATGTCCATATCCAAGGACACACCTTCACCAGACTTAGGCGAAAAAGTATTAAGCTTTGACTTCCCGCTGTTATGAATATAACATGTCGAACCAAAAGCACGGAGATGAGTAATAGAAGGCTTACGACCGTTGTACACTTCATAAGGAGTCTTATTGAATCTGCCATTGATTGCACTCCTATTCTGTGTATAGCAGGCCGTCATGACTGCTTCGCCCCAATACTTAGCAGACAGCTCGAAATCGGCTAGCATAGACCACACTGCTTTCTTCAATGTTCGGTTCCTTCTCTCTACAAGACCGTTCTATTGGGGGTCCTAGCAGTGGATTTCTCATGCCCGATACCAGCTTTGGCGCAAAAATCCATCAAGATCCTGTTGCAAAACTCGGTTCCATTGTCCGATCTAATCCTCTTGACTGTAACTTCTTTGCTATTTTGCTCATTGAGGATTAGCTCCGGTAGGATTAGCTTTACTTCATCTTTGGTCTTTAGCAGACGAACCCACGTGTACCTGGAGTAGTCATCAACAACCACAAGCGTATAAATATTTTTACTTACAGTGGGTGGAGTGACTGACTAAATAGATCCATGTGCAAGAGCTCTAGGATCCTTCTAAAGTGGCCTTCTCCGGGTTGGATCCGAATGATGCTTTGGTCTGCTTCCCTTGCTTGCAAGCTTTGCACACACCTTCCTTGCGGAAAGTCTCAGCAGGCAGACCTACAACAATCTTATTCTTAGCTAAATGGTTAATGGTTTTAAAATTCAGATGGTTTAACCTCTTGTGCCATAGCAAAGTTGTCTCTTCCTTGCTCAATGCTACGAAGCAAGAATGTTGTTGACCGCTTTGCCAATCAACAATATATAGGCCACCCTTGTGGATGCCTCTAAGCTTTACTTCACCTGTAGCATTGTCAGCAATAGAACATCCAGTATTAACGAAAGAGACAGTGTACCCATTTTTGCATAGCTGGCTAATGCTTAGCAGGTGGTGCTTGAGATTGGATACTAGCGCAACATTGATAATCCTCAATCCATTTCGCTCTATGCATCCTCTCCCAACCACTCTGCCTTCGCTATTGTCACCGAACATGATTGTGCGGCCATAAAATCTTTGGATGTCAGAGAACAACTCTTCATCCCCCGTCATCTGGGCTGAACAGCGGATCAAGGATCCATTCGTTTGACATACTTGATGTCTTAGCACAGGGATCCTGATCCTGCAAAACAATCAGCAAGTTGATTTAGGTACCCGCTTAGCATCGGGTGTTGCATGATTAGCATGGATCATGGATCCTTTTGGAACCCACATCTTGGTGATCTTCAAGATTTTCTTCTTAATCTCACCCTTCACAACCTTCTCGACCTTATGATAAGTATGCTTAGCATAATTAAATCTAGGTATGGTTGTGTGCTTAGCCTTCCTAGTCATTTGAAATGGAAATGGTTTGGACTAAGGCCTCACATAGGTGTTCCTCCTATGTGGTGTGTAAGGGTGATAATGTTGTCTTACAGTATGATAATTAACCTACTTGCCATTATGGAATGAAGGATATGCTTTCCTAGCATTTGGAACAAAATGCCCAGCATTCCTTCTCGACACTGCTGGGAATGACTGCTTAGCAGTTTGCTTATCATTGGCTTGCTATGTCCTCTGCTCAGGTCTAGCAGATGCCTGCTTAGCATGTAATCTCTGATTCCTCTGCTGAGGTTCAACAGATGCACTCTGCTTGTATCTTTCCCCCTGCTTAGCATTTGAGGGTTCAACAGTCATCTTTCCCTTGGTATCCTCTTTAGCATATAACTTTCCATCAGAGACGAATTAAATCTTTCTCTGCTTAGAAGTTTCTGCCATATTAAATGCACCCTTCTTAGAGGATTTGCTAGAAGCTTCAATACTACTAAGGCCTAACCCAGATCTATCAGTATGAGATCTTTGTTGGCTCACAATGGCATTTAGTACTGCCTTGCTAGTAGTATAAGTGCAAATGCATTCCTTACTAGCCTTGTTTTTCAAAGCGTGATTCTCCTTTTCAAGGTTTTGAAAATTTTCAAAAAGTTTGGAGAAATCATCCTTGAGTTTCGAGAGTTCATCGCTATCGGACCTTAGTCTTTCAACTTCATTGGTCAAGGATGTGACTTTCAATTTTAGCGAAGTGTTCTCTCCTAATATAGCATCTTTCATTTCATACATCTTTGAAAACTCTAAAGATAGCTTAGTAAGGTAATCGTCCTCAGAATCTAAATGAGTAGACTCCTCTATTTGATGCGTGATAGCTGGAAAAGAAATACTCATAGAAATTACCTCCTGAGTCTCGACTGCTAGAGCCTATTCAGCAGGTTGCTCAGCATCCGCATCAGCATCCTCAACAATATTTGCCATTAACACGAGCATGGCTTCCTCATCATATTCTTCGGAGGAGTAGTAATACTTCTCATCATTATCAGGGATATCAGGTACCTCACTCCTCATTAGTAATGCCCTGGTTACGGCTTTAACAACACGTCTCTCAAATCTTTGTTTCAAGCACTCTCTCTCCACTTTGCTGACTTTCGGACACTCGTGCTTGAGATGATCTGGTGAATCACACTCGAAGCATGTCCTAGGCTTTCGCTCTGCTGAGCGGGTGGATGATGAAGAAAGCTTAGCTTCCTTGGCTTCTTTCTCGGCTTTAGCTTCCAGCATCAGCTTCTGAAGCTTTCTGATCTGCTCTTCCAGCTCGCTGATCTTTACATCAACAGGTTGAGACAACCTCCTTTGTTGGCGATGCTGGAGCAGATCTCTCACCATGGATAGGCTTCTTGAGCTTCCATTTGCTGGGATCTCTCTTAGCGAAGAATGCTAAGTCTTCAGAGTTAGCAGCGGGTGTCGATTGAACTTGTGCTACGACTGCTTCATTCTTTTTTGACTGCTGGATTATAAACTCGTGAGTTTTAAGTTGAGCAACTACCTCGGATGTTGACATGTTACTGAGGTCCTTCTAGCTAGAACTTGTCATCTTCACGAACCAGTCTTCTCTTGGGAAGAGTTTACAAATAATCTTGTTGTTCATCTCCCCATTGTCATATGTCTTTCCTAGGTTGCGAAGCTCTCCAACGATAGTGTTGAACCTTTCCTCCATAGCTTGAATTGATTCACCTGCATGCATAGAGAATGATTCATATTTGTCAGCAGCTACCTAGAGCTTGTTTTGCTTCATTTGATCGGTATCCTGGGAGGATTCACAGACATAATCCCACATATGATTGGCTGTATCAAAGTCCAAGGCTTTATCTGCCATCAATGGAGGCAAGGAATCAAGAATAAGCTTATTTGCTAGGTGCTCCAGGTGAGCTCGCTTCTTATCCTCTATCGCATACTCCTCGAATGGCTTTGGGATCATTTGAGGTGGTGGTGGTTGTCCTTCAGCATCCTGTCCTATAAAAGAGTTAGCTTTCATAATTTTAATTGGACCTTTCTCAAGAACATCCGCCATCTCCGAATGAATGCTTTGAAGTTGTATGATAGCCATCTTCTGCCATGAGTTAAACTTCTCCTTGGTGTACTTGGGCAAGGTATGGTTCATCTTGGCAACCTTTAAACCTGAGCTAGACAAAAAAAAGAAGCAAAATACCAGCGCAAGGAAGAACAAGATCTGGTCTTAAAGCGACTCAGAAGCAGTCGGTCTTTCAACCTAGCTCTGATACCACTTGTTGGTCCCTAGATCAGATTCATCGTGGTGAATACAATAAACACACACGAAATGCAGCGGAATATTAACGTTCACTTGCACTCTTAAGTTCTTTATCAAGATTGATTAGCTCAGCTTTAACTTTGGGTTTCTTACAGTTATACTCTAGCAACTTGGTTGCCAGGTTTCAAGATCAAGCACAAGAAACAGTAAACAATAAAACACTAAACAGACATAATGTTTATAGTTGTTCGATCAAATCGATCTACGTTCACTCCTTAGCCAAAACGCTAAGAATTCACTAAGAAAGTATACAAAATACAAGGAATTGCCGAACACTTGCTGTAGGCGGTGAGCATTCGAGCCTGCCACATGACGACGGTGAAATGCAACACTATCTTCACGTTAAATTTTATCAATCCGAGTACTTTTCAATTCGCTCAAGTGCAAACTATTTACTTGTTTGAAGGTTTAATAGCTAGGCAAAACATAGTCGTTGGTTTTTGTTTAACTAGGCAAAATTGAATTTAATCAAACATACAGGCAACAAAGCATTAACAAAATATGTAATTGAACCTCACAAGACAAAACAATTGAATAACTTGCTTAGGTAGATCAAAATCTCAAGTACAACAATAAGAAGATAGTGAGTGTTGATAGAATTTCTATTGTTCCAAATTGAATCAAACTATGTTGTAAACCAAATTTTAATCCCTAGGAGGTTGAGCAATCGACCCTACGTTCGCTAGCCACTTGCTACGAAAAACTAGCGGTAGATGACACTAGGAATTGCAAACAGCTACGTTATTAACCCCTAGATCACTCCCAATCGACTGTCAATTATCGCCCTATGACCTAGCCCCGCACAGGGATTGGAACTAAAATTGTAAGAATTTACACTTATCACGACGATTCTGCCCGCGTGTTGGCTGCAGCGTTCACATCAACTACCTCTAAGGTTGGCTATTACCTACACCTAAGTGATAAGGAATAGGCTCAAGTGCAATTCAATCCCTCAAAGGAAAGTAAACAAGCAAATTTGATATCAACTCATCACAATATCCATTCTACAACACTCACAATTGAATTTAGTTCTTCATACCTTGAATTGAGCTATAAGAGAAATGAGAGAATCCATTACAAAATATCAAGGTCTAAGTATGATCTCCTTTAGTTGCCTTCCTTGGACTTGATCTACCTTCCTTCCATCTAGATCCTCACAAAATTGGAAGAATTTAGCTTGAATCTACTTGAATATGTATGGAGAATGGTTTGGAGATGAATCTGGAGAGAACTCTCGTGACGGTTATTGAAAATCTGACCAAAAGTTCTTTTAAAATGCAAAAATCCCTCTTTTATAGACCAGCTCCCAGGGCCTCGGATCGCCCGAGCCACCCATGGCTCGCACGAGCAGGCTGGAAATCGCAGACCACAAAACCCGCAATGGCTCGGCCGAGCCAGGCTTGGCTCGGTCGAGCGAACCCTCTTAAGAGCAGGCTCGGTCGAGCACTGCAGGGTCGGCTGAGCCAAGCCTCTGTCCAGTGGCTCGGTCGAAAATTTCTTCTGAAACCCAATTTCTTCACTCCTTTGCTCCGCTCGATCGATCCAACTTCCTTTTAACCTTCGGCTCTGACGATTTACCTCCAAAACTCACCCATAAGTGCTATAATATGCTCAAAAACTCTCCTACAACATTCAAAACACGAAAACACGACAAAAGAGCAACAAAAACATATGATATGAGGGTAAAATGAATGCAAACATGCATGCTCACACATTGAAATATAGGTCATTTTACACACATATCATAATCCCCAAAACTTGAACCTTTGATTGTCCTCAATGAAAACTAAGTAAAACAATCAATAAACCTCATCAAACAATGTCACAGCTCATCTTATTTATCTTGGCATGCTCTAATCAATCGAGATAATCACCTAACTTTGTGACACGGTTAATACTAACGACTCGAACCACTCATCAATATTGGATAAAGAAATGAAACCACTCCCTTACGTGTTTAGGGATCGATGAAATTTCACTCATTCACAAGATATTGAGCACAATTTTCATAGGCTTGAAACAATTCTTACCACTATACTACAACGAGTTGGCTCCTAAAATCATGAAGGTCTTTGTTTTTGGTTATAACGTGGCGTACTAAAAGGTCGGCGGTTTTGGGCCAAAGTGACTAAACTCCTCAATTTCCCAAAACCCCCAAACTTGTTTTCTTCATCCACTTCTAACCCGAGGCTTCTTATTCACAACATTTCTTTCTCTGCCTTTTTTTTTCTTTCTTTCTTTTCTCACTTTTCTTTTCTTCTTTTTTATCTAACACCATCTTTCATTCATTCATGGTGCTTTTCTCTTTCTCTTTTTCTTTTTCCTCTTTTTTTTTCTTTTAAGCACCCAAAATTTTTGTTGGTGCCCATTTTCTAGGATTCACATCAATCCTTAACTTCATAACTCTATTGCCTCAATAATTACAATTCAACGATAATAAACAATTCCCGACCCAACTCTCATCTCCGTATTCACCCTCATACACTCATTCCCCCCAAGTTTTGTCCTAATAATTTCCAAAAAATACCACCATTAAGCTCAATCACGGGGGTCAAAGATATGAAAGGCAAAAATAATGTTCTCAACCACATTATACTCGTGGAGTGAAAGGTAGGACTAAGAATGGATGGCCTAATATCATTTTTTAGTTACCAAACTCATGCCAAATAGATAGAGAATAAGTGCAAGTTATAGATCTTGTGCTCTCAATCTTGCCACTCACAACTGATAAAGATATGCCAATATCATGGCTCAAACCTCACAGCTTTTTGTCAAATCTTATGCATTAACCACACACAAAACTCGGCAATTCAAAAGTTCAACTAAAGCATGCCTTGACAACTAGATTCCGCTCTATCATTGGTCAAGGTAAATATCAAGCTCACTAAGTAAATCATGATTCAAACCTCAAGCTCTTGTTTGGGTTCATCACACACACACAAGCACACAACATCCTAACCACAATCTACATGCCATAAAACAATGTAATGAATCTAATTGGTAGAAGGGACGATAGAAAGCGTTACCCATTGGCACACACGATCAAACCGCTCTCCATGCCTTATTTGTACCTACTACAAATCAACACAAACACCACCAAACTATTGAGCATAATCAAGCCAATTAAGTTCTCATTTCCACCGACTTTTCACAAACCAATCATCAACAAAAAATTAAAGCAATATCCACTAGCTCCACCATTCAAACCAAACCATTAAACAATCCACAAACCAAACCAAATAGAAAGAATTCAATCTCATGCAAACTCGCTAAAAATCCATCAACATACCCATTCAATTAAAATTTAAACATCCTAATAACATCCACATTCAAATCTTAAGTGAAGGTAGATCAATATCGTTATACAACCAAATCGAATGTCAACTAAAATAGAAAGCAGTAAAGATAGAGAGAGAGATCACGTCACCGACTACCGACACTTCCCCCCAAACTTAGTCAAGTGAGACTAAGTTTGCAAAAATGGTGGATGGTGCATCGTCACTCCTCTCGATCTTGTAGTTTCTCCTAACAAACACAAAACCAACAAACTAAACATTTATTCAAAATCAAATCAACTAAAAGCAATTTAAACAAAAGAAAGAAAATTGGTTGGGTTGCCTCCCAACAAGCGCTTCCATTTACGTCGGTAGCTAGACGACCTTACCATGTCATCCATTGTCAAAAACCTTTTGAATTTTTAGTATACCTTTCTCTATCGATCGAACTTTGCTTGGAAGCAACTTGTTGATTGATCTACTTCCTAAGCTTCCTCCAACCAAACTTTCCCTTATTACTATTCGAAATTTTCTCAACACAAGCACACTATCTAACACACCATCTAACCATGTCACAATCACCAATGACCTTTCAAATACACCATCAGGATTATATTTCCTCAATCCATTTCCTTTAACAACCAACTCATAAACCTCTTTCACCTTGTTTGTTAGCACCACTACCTTTTCAACCTTGTCTATTAACCGGGAAGGAAAAACAAACACCATCTCTCCACGTATTTCTCCCGTTATAATCTTTTCCTCACACTCTTCTTCCATAAGTTGTGCAAAAATGAGAACTTCTTGCATTTCTTCGGGTGAAGGCATCTCATTATCACCTTTCTTCATACTATCTACATATTGCACCAACTCGATTGTGCCCTTGTCCTCCTCATCTTCTTGAGATAACTCCTCACCCTCCTTTTGTGGTCTTTCCTCTTGCACCACTTCTATCTCCTCTTCTTTGACTTCATCTATCTTCATCTTCGTAGCTTCCATTGCCTTTTGCTCTTCAACATCACTCACACTTTCCTTGGATTTCATCACAATGTTTGCACTCTTATCCCCCATGTATTCATTAATCACATTGCCACTTATCCTCGGAATTAGTCCCGTGCCCTTTGAAACTCTCTCTTCTTGATCCGTTTTATCCCATGGCTTGGCAACGGTTGATTCTTGTGTTGGAGTATCTTCGAGTTTCCCCTCATATTTCTCAAACATTCTTTCTTTCACCACCTCACTATATCTGCGTGGCCTTCTTAACAATTTCAATTGTTCTTGCATTTGATCCAATTGGCTCCTCCTCATCTCATTTTCTCCATATTCCTTTTCAACCTTCACCGAATGGTAATCCCTTTTCTCTTCGGGCCATTGGTAGTTACATTCAAACATCTTCTCAAATATATTTCGAAGAGGCTTCCACGGTCTTTGTCTTTCCATCACTTTAGCTTTCATCTCCGCCAATTGCCTTTCTAAGTTATCAATTCTCTCCGTGCTCACCCCTCTTTGATTCTCCATTGTAGCTTCCACTTGGAACAACCATGCTTTGGACCTTGTTATCTACAACACCTACAAGCTCCAACAAATCCAATTACAAAACAAAACAATTCAACTAAACAAACTAGAACAATTAGCAAACAAATGTTAGTAAGAATATTCACACAAGAATTTCCTCAAACACCTAGCATACACTTCTTAAAACTTTCAATAATTTCACAAGACCCACTAGAAGATTCCCCGGGAACGGCGCCAAAAACGTGACGATGGTGAAATGCAACACTATCTTCACGTTAAATTTTATCAATCCAACTACTTTTCAATTCGCTCAAGTGAAAACTATTTACTTGTTTGAAGGTTTAATAGCTAGGCAAAACATAGTCGTTGGTTTTTGTTTAACTAGGCAAAATTGAATGTAAACAAACATACAAGCAACAAATCATTAACAAAATATGTAATTGAACCTCACAAGACAAAACAATTGAATAACTTGCTTAGGTAGATCAAAATCTCAAGTTCAACAATAAGAAGATAGTGAGTGTTGATTGAATTTCTATTGTTCCAAATTGAATCAAACTATGTTATAAACAAAATTTTAATCCCTAGGAGGTTGAGCCATCGACCCTACGTTTGCTAGCCACTTGCTACGGAAAACTAGTGGTAGATGACACTAGGAATTGCAAACAGCTACGTTATTAACCCCTAGATCACTCCCACTCGACCATCAATTATCGCCCTACGACCTAGCCCCGCACTGGGATTGGAACTAAAATTGTAAGAATTTACACTTATCACAACGATTCCGCCCGCGTGTTGGCTGCAGCGTTCACGCCAACTACCTCTAAGGTTGGCTATTACCTACACCTAAGTGATAAGGAATAGGCTCAAGTGCAATTCAATCCCTCAAAGGAAAGTAAACAAGCAAATTTGATATCAACTAATCACATTATCAATTCTACAACACTCACAATTAAATTTAGTTCTTCATACCTTGAATTGAGTACAAATCATTAAGAGAAATGAGAGAATCCATTACAAAATATCAAGGTCTAAGTATGATCTCCTTTGGTTGCCTTCCTTGGACTTGATCTACCTTCCTTCCTACTAGATCCTCACCAAATTGGAAGAATTTAGCTTGAATCTACTTGAATATGGATGGAGAATGGTTTGGAGATAAATCTGTAGAGATCTCTCATGACGGTTATTGAAAATCTGACCAAAAGTTCTTTTAAAATGCGAAAATCCCCCTTTTATAGATGAGCTCCCAGGGCCTTGGATCGTCCGAGCAGGCTGGAAACCGCAGACCACAAAACCTGCAATGGCTCGGCCGAGCGAACCCTCTTAAGAGCAGGCTCGGTCGAGCACTACAGGGTCGGTCGAACCAAGCCTCTGTCCAGTGGCTCGATCGAGCCTGCCTTGGCTCGACCGAAAATTTCTTCTGAAATCCGGTTTCTTCACTCCTTTGCTCCGCTCGATCGATCCAACTTCCTTTTAACCTTCGGCTCGGACGATTTACCTCCAAAACTCACCCAAAAGTGCTATAATATGTTCAAAACCTCTCCTACAACATTCAAAACACAAAAACACGACAAAAGAGCAACAAAAACATATGATATGAGGGTAAAATGAATGCAAACATGCACGCTCACACATCGAAATACAGGTCATTTTACACACATATCACCACAACAAAGCTATTCTCCGTTACTTCGTTCTTCTCAGTCCACAGCTACGGTCAAGTCAAGAGCGGCACCTTCGTAAAACATGTCCTTCGCTGCTAGGGGGAGCTTTTAAAGTTCTCTCCTAAACTTGTCTGGTTTTGGCAAAATGCCCATCGGAGTCAATCCCTTTTCAGAGATGTGACTGCTAGATGCTTCCTAGGATGGAAGGTATCCCAATGATTGAAGATTCTTGAGCAAAGTTAAGGAATCTCTTAAAGGCAGTGTCAGATATTCAATGGAAGACACTCCTGGTTGTTAAGAGCTTTGAATACACTTTTATCTCGTGCTCTCAACTGACTACTTTCTCACTCTTTTGTTTGTCAAAGGAATCTCACTGTAAATGCTTTTTCAGATGTGGTTGAGGTTCCTTAGCTCATGAGTAATGGAAGCAGTAGTTGTTTTTCACTTCTGGACTTGTGTTTTATACCTGGAGATTCAAACTTTAAATCTCCATACCCGTTAGACACAACGGCTCCTTCATCCAAGAGTGGTTCGACTTTATCCGTCCTTATCGGCATCGTACATTACTTTCTGACCTACTTTGGGAAAGTTTTGTCCTTTGTGTGTACGTCTGTCAGAACGGTAGTGTAGCAATCGTTGTTTGCTATCTCGCCTTGCTAAGCTTTCTCGGAACGATCTGCCAGGCCGTCCTAGCAATCTGCTGGACAAGTATCGGACTGTTGACTGCTTAGCAGTTGCTTATTGTTTAGCACTTGATTCTTTGACTCTGGATTGCTATTGCCTTTAGCAATCTGCTATATGCTGGCAAATGTTGACTCCTTCAGTATTCTGCTATACCTTGCTCTGAGCAAATGCTAATCTCCTTCTAGCATTCTGCTACTTGCTCTTCCGACTACTAAGCACTTCATTCTAGCAGTCTCTTATTTGACAAAGGATTGCTATCGCCTTCAGCAAACCCCTCCTTAGCACTTGACGGCTATTATCTCTAGCAGTCTTCTTCGTCTGCTAATATCTCTAGCATCCACAATCTGCTAGGAGTGATTCTAGCAGTCTGATCTATTACAACACGATACTTTAGCCTATATAGGACATTACAAGAGTTGCTGGACTATACTAGAATTCAGCAATTTGATCGACCAATCTCCTAAGGTTTGATCCAAAAAAACCTTTTACAATACGATCCTTAGGGAGATTTAGGAATAATTTCCCAACACTTTGTTTTTGACTATGTTATCAACTTCATCTCGCTTGTTCTTGAATACCCACTTGTTTTTGATCACATACTGATGTGATGGACGATTGATAACTGCAGTTTAGCAGTTAGCCAAATAAATTTTTACACCCGTAGGTGGTCGATCCCACAGGGACTGTGCAACGATAAATCCAAAGTACTAGCTATAATTAATAAATCATAGATGTTTGAGGAAATGGAAAAAGGAGTTTTGTTTTGGAATTTAAAGATAACAAATGCAGAAAATAAAGGGTTTTAAAAGCAATTAAAGAAAGCACAGATCCTAGGGCAGATAATCTAATCATCAACATGCAATATCAATCAACTCAGCAATGGGGAAAACATAGATTTTTGTGGATTAAATTCCTTGGTCAGGCAATTAAATCCTAGATTATTAATTAGTGACTATCGCCTCTCGGTCTCAAGAACACCAAATTAATCAATCTCAATAATTATCTAATTAATTCCTATGCAAGTTTCTTCCTTTTGAGACAGAAAACAAACACAATTAATTCTCTCTTCCAGTTAATAATTTTCATTTCTCGATCCATCAATTATTAACTATAAACCTAGATCTCAATTCACCTCTCGGTCCTTCTTTTAATCTAGATTATAAAATTAAATCAGAGAATTAATCCATGCTATATAAGTTGATATCAGTTAGACATGCATCAGAAAAGAAATCATAATCCTAGAACCTGTTTAGGGTTCTAGCCACAAATCATGACTAGAAAATAAAGAAACATATTATTAATGAACTTACAAATAAAATAGGAACCTTCAATGTCTTGAAAAACTCCAATGTATTCAGCAAAAACAGAGAAAAGTAGATATAATTTCGTGCCTAAGAGTTCATATTTATAGAGGGGGAAGAAGACCTAATTTGAGTATTGGGTAAAAATAGCAAAAACTGCTAAAACAGGCCAAAAATAGCATTTTCGGACCTCCGTGTCGATCGACAGGCAGGCTGTCTATCGACACAACCATCCAGTCAAAATCCGGGCTAAAATTTGTGTCGGTTCTGCAACTTTGACCTCTGTTTCGATCGACAGAATGAATTTCGATCGAAAGGAATGTTTTGACCTCTGTTTCGGTCGACACAAATCCTGTCTCTCGACACAGAAACATCTGTCTGCGCAGTCTCACGGTTTTGGCCATAACTTTTGCTCCCGAACTCCGATTGACCCGATTCCAGTTGCATTGGAAAGCTAATTCGAAGATCTTTCATTTTCATGCTCCATTAGCTCATATTCCATGCGTGGAAGAATTTGTGACTGTTCCTTTGAACATCATCTGCTTTCGGTACGGGTTTCCAATGAATTTGGCCTAAAACCTGCAAAAATCACCCATCAAAGGCATAACACCTTCTAAAGTAGACTCATACACAAAAATAAGTAAAAAAATAACAAAATATACTTGAAACAATGGAGAAAAATATAGATAAGTGAGTATAAATATGAGCTTATCAACGATCTACCAAGTTCCATATGTGGTTGCGAGTGAATTTCGCAAGATCCTCTTGCATGGAATTAATCCAGTCCACTGATTGAAGTACATCTGCTACCTTTGTTGGTTCGAGATGAGAGATGTCAGTAGCGCACTTCTTTGTCTGGTTCAAACTGGGTTGGAAATATTATATAGTACTGCATCTTCTAGATGGTTGCGAAGCCATTTAGGTATCTGAAGCTCTTCGACCTGGACTAGTTGGATGAACGGCTCCTTAGAGTGAACACCTGCGACCGAGACATCAGTGAGAAAATAATCCTCTGGGATAATTTCATTCCCCAACACTTGTTGATCCACGCCTTGGTAAATCTAAATTGGAAGTTGAGTCTGGTCTTCAGAAGACTGGCCTTCGTCAGTCTGAGCAACTTCAGTCTGGTCTTGGTTTTCAGTCTGGACTCCGTCTTTCGTCAGCACTCCATCTTCAGTATGATCTTTGTCCCCGATGTCAGTTTGTGCCTGAACGTCTTTAGTCCTGGCTTCTCAATTATTAGTCGGGCCTTCAAAAGTGCTAGTCTGATTTTGAGTCTTCTGAAGTTTGTCATTGATGTCGCTTTGATTTTGAGTGTGGCAGGGCATCATCAATGCTTCGCCCCAAAACTTCTCACCTAAGCTGGTCTCACCAAGCATGGTCCGGGCTGCTTCCTTTAGAGTCGGAATGCTCGTTCTGCTACGGTGTTCTTGGATTAGAATGCTCATTCCCAATGCCAACTTCCCCGCAGAAATCCATCAGAGGGTCATTGTAAAACTCTGTCCCATTGTCGAATCGAATCCTCTTTACTATAACTTCTCGCTGGTTCAGGACTTGCATGATCAACTCCAGTAGGATGATCTTCACCTCATATTTTGCCTTGACAAGCTTGACCCAAGTATAGCGCGAGTAGTCATCCACGACTACTAGAGAGAATCTCTTTCCTCCAATGGTTGGAGGAGTTACTGGACCGAATAAGTCCATATGAAGTAACTCCAGCACTCGGGAAGTGCTTGGGCTTACTGATTTGTTCTTGAAGGAGGCCTTGGTTTGTTTCCCTTACTGGCAGGCTTTGCTTATTCCTTCCTTATTGAACACTCATTTTGGTAGACCTTCTACCAGTTCGTCCTTGGCTAGATGATTGATCGTCTTGAAGTTCAGGTGGCTTAATCTCTTGTGCCACAACCAGTTTGTCTCAATCAAGCTGGTAGGCACGAAGCACAAGTCAGTCTGCCCGCTCAGACAGTTTACAACATAGAGTCCACCTTTGCGAACTCCCTTAAGCTAGATATCTCCAGAGGCTTTGTCCTTGATATGACACTTTGATTCTTTGAAGGAGAAAACGTATCCACTCTCGATGAGTTGACTGACGATGAGTAAGTTATGCTTCAGGTTGGTGACGAGAGATACATTGATGAATTCTGAGACCGTTTTGCTTGATGCATCCCCTTCCAATGACTCTTCATTTAGAATTGTCACCAAACAGCACCGATGGTTCTCTGATCATGTTGAGCTCGTTGAAAAGTTATTTCTTTTTGTTATGCTTGATGCATCCACTTGATCTTCTCTTGAAGCTGACTAGTATGATCCTGCTCCTACAATTACAAAGTTTAAGCTTTAGTTTCCCGAGTATCTGTGGGTCTTACAGGATTAACTCGTATGATCAATCCCTTGGGAATCCACACTTTTGTAATTTTAATAGTAGGTGATTTCTTGCTGTTATCACTGGCCGGAACTTTTCCCTTCCTCCTTAAATGATGCATTACTTTGGTTTGGAAGATGTGGGTTTGTGTGGAGTTCTCTTGGAAGTGTGATTCTCTTGAGAACCTCGGAATCTAGGTTCTGGATGTGAATACCTTCATGGTTGCATGTTAAACAAGTAGTACTATCTTGGTTAGCCTTCATAGCCTTTGAATGAAAAGTGTGATTGGGCTATGAACTCAAGTAGGTGTTCCCCCTACTTGGTATGCTCCTCCTCACAATCTGAACTTGAGATTTGGTTCCTCGATTAGTGTACTGACCGGGTCGGGTGTTTAGCTTCCTTGCAGCATATAATGGCTACTTGATCAAACTTGTCGAGGTAACAGACGTCCTTGCAGTAAAGACATGCTGCTTAGTAAGTTTTTGTGGTCATACTGATTTCCTGTTGGTTTGAGACTTTGCCAGTCTAAGATTGGGCTATTTCACCAGCTTACCCTTTGCTATTTACACTCGGACTTAAGGTTTTCAAAATTTATTAGCAAAATTGAGTGTGCTTCTTTCAGTTTTTTTTCAATCTCCTAAAACATGAGATTTAAGTGAGGTGTTTTCGCAAGCCAAGATATTTTTCAAAAAATTAAAATTTTCGGAATTCTTGCACTAAAATGTCTATAGTGACATCATTTGAGTTGGAGCAATACGACTTAGTGTCGTCAAGGATGCATTCTAAAAATTCAGAAACCGAGATTAAAGGTTGTACCTGCTCACTAGACGTAGTTGGAGCTGTCTCAGTTTTAACTTCGGTTTCAGACACATCCTCAACTTCTTCACTAAACGTGAACATGAATGTCAGGAGTGCTTCTTCGTCAGCTTAATCCTTTGATGAATAGTCATCGTCATGGTCTGGAACATTCGGTACTTCAGTTCTGGTAAGCATGGCTTGGGCTGCTGCTCGAGATGCTCTCTGTTCGAAGATATTCTTTAATCTCTCTCTTTCCTCCTTGTCCACCGAGGGACATTCAAACTTTAATAGTTCGGAGGAACCACACTGGAAGCATGAGGTGGTTGGGATTCCTTCGTCTGTGAGCTTGGCTGACCAGCTGGTCGGTCCGTCTGGAAGGGCTTCTTGGGCTTCCATTTGAAGTCTCTTTTAACGAAGTAGGCCGCATCTTCAGCATGGAGGACAGGCGAGCTGACTGCTTTGATGGCCTCGTTTTTATTCATCATATGAATATCCCATTTATGGGCTTGGAGTTGGGCAAATAATTCCTTTGTCATCATTTTGGAAAGATCTTTCACTTTTAGGGTCGTGGTTTTGACAAACCAGTCCTCCTTGGGCATGTTGGACAGGATTTTAGCATTAAGGTCGGCATTTGAGTATACCCTGTCCAAATCCTTGAGCTCGCTGACTATTGTGTTGAAAAGAGCTTCCATCGCTTTAATTGTTTCTTCAGGTAGCATCTGAAAGGACTCGTTCTTATCGACACAGACTTGTACTTTATTTCTTTTCATCTGTTCAGTTTCCTGACACAGCGTGTTGAGATAGTCACATATATCCTTTGCGCTATCGAATTGCATAACTTCCTCAACTAGGGTGTCTGGTAAGGAAGATAAAATGACCTCCTATGCAATGGAATTAAGTTGATTCATTCTTCTATCTTCTAGGCTCCACTCTTCATACGACTTTGTTACAGCTCGGAGTGGTGGAAGGACCTTGGTTATCTTGATTGGTTCTCTCTCCATTACGTCCACCATTTCTAGATAGTAGCTTTTGAGTTGTATAGAAGACCTCTTCTTCCATATGGCATACTTCTCAACACTGTGGAGGCAGCTTGGGAATAGGCATCTTGAATAGGTACCTGAGCTGATAAGATAAGATAAAGAAAGTGTGCAAGGAAAGGATACCAGTTATAAGCGACTAAAAACGACCAGCCTGGAATGACTGATCTGGCTCTAATACCTCTTGTTGTTCCAAATTTTTTAAAGAAATTTTAAGTTGCACAACAAAAATAATTTGTTTTACAGTAAGCTTGCACTTATCCAAACTGATTATAACGTGTTAGTTTGATTTGTCAAATCTTAGTTCTGTACTTAGGTCCAAGTATGTTTAATGTCTGTTTTCAATATATACTCCAACACTTGAGTGCTGAGTTTTAAAGATAAATAAGTTCACAAAATGAAAGTGATAAATAAGATAAAAGGTTATACTTGTTCGGAGTCTAAAGGTCTTACGTCCAATATTCAGACTCAAGGTCTGGAAATCCACTAAGATTAGGATTATACACGTGCTCCTATAATCTATCGCTTGTCGGTGAATGCCTCGTCCACCGATCCACAAGCTCACTTGACTGGTCCTTGGTCGTCCTTTTCTTTGCAGCTCCTAGGAGTGTGGGCACATCACACAGTCTCTTCGTCGCCAGAATGGGGTGTTTAGAGTTTCCCCGAAACTATTAGTTAACCCGTTCCTCATAACGTGAATCAATATTAATTAATTAATTATATTCTGGGCTGAATATGGGAATTAATTAATTGATAGGTCTTATTTGCTATTTGCTTTCTGGTCCCTGGTCTGGCCCATGAAAGCTCAAGCCCATTTGAGATCAGAATTCTCCAATAAATACCCCTAAGGTTCTCTGATCACAATACACCACAAGATCATAAGTTGCAGAGCAACAAACTAGAATTTGGGAGCTTTGATTGGTGACTGGAGATCTGAGAACGAGGAGAAAATTTTGCTTCTCGATAGGCACAGAATCCGGAGGGAATCTTCAACAGATTTCTAGATCGGAGCTGGGATACAGATCTGGAGGATCTTTTTCTTCTTCTCTCTCCTTGATTTTGAAATTAATCTTATTTAATTTCAAATATTTAATTCTTTCATCTTGTAGGATTAAATCTTGTTGCGCAAGAAAGAGGATCGAGGATCAAGTCTCTGCGCATCGAGTTCTTCAGTTTCTACAATTCAGGTATTCCACATAAGCATTCTTATTCATATTCGATAGGAGTATGCTAGGATTGATCATAGGAATTTTAATTTATTTCGATATCTAATTTTCAATCTGAGCTTAGATGGATTAAGTGATTCAATTCACGACAACAAAATCCCTTCAGAAAGTACACTTCAAAAGGTGAAAAGTAGGCGGCAGAGTAGAGAAGGAAGAATGGCCATGATTGGACGACCCAATCTCTGTCTCTAACGACAAGATTGATGTGTCTAACAGATAAGAATTCAAATTTTCGTCCATGCCTTCCTAGAAATAGCTCGACCCTTGAAATGACCATAGTAACCACCTTTTTGGGTGTGGTTAAAGAGGGTGAAGAAATAAGGAAGGAGTAGAAGAAATCAGAAGAGATAAGAAAAGAGCAATTCGAAGGAGCAGTAGAAATCAGAAGAAATTCTTATTGGTCTCCTTCTACAAATCCACAAGGTGGATCTGCTAAAACTGACATGCCAAATAAAGGGGCTTCCCTACAAATCACTCTTTCTACTTGTCTTCATAAACAAGTTAAGTTGTTCTTTCATTAGATCTAATTGGATTCCCCATAAGTAATTATCACTAGATTCCTTTACAGACTTCACCGTATGATATTCTCTTCCATCTTCCGATCATTGGTAATTACCTTTTGACATCTTGTCGAATATACTACGGAGTGTCCTCCGCAGTCTTTGTCTTTCATAGAGACATGCTT
>JAPKLW010000155.1:682898-713744 GCA_026898455.1 Plectranthus barbatus | reverse complement strand
TTGACAAAAGTTCTTCAAATAACTGCCTCTTCCCCTTTTATAGGCAATCAATCAGGGCCTCGGATCGCCCGGTCGAAGTATGGCTCGCCCGAGCCATCAATAACCGCCAAAATCACTCAAAAACTGACTTGGCTCGGCCGAGCAAGGCATGGCTCGACCGAGCCAAGTCTCTGATCGCCCTGGCTCGACCGGTCCTGTACTTGCTCGGCCGGTCGAGCCCTTTGAAAGTCCTGCTCGGCCGGTCCTGCACCCGCTCGGCTGGTCGAGCTCTCCAAACTCCAAACACGTGCGATTTTCCTCCAAAACTCCACCAAAATTGCTTGTTTATGCCCAAAACCTATCCTACACACATCAAACACACAAAACACGAAAACACAACCAAAATACGACATAAACATATGATACGGGAGTAAAATAGCCACAAACAAGCATGTACACACATCAAAATATAGGTCATTTTACGCACGTATCAGTCCACTCAGAGAACTTCTTCACTATGTCTCTTATCTCGTGAAGAACAGACGAGTAAATGAATAAGAAGCAGGGAGGTGGAAGAGAGGAAAATGGAATAAGACATGATTTTTCATTCCCACAACCTCCCAGTCTGCAGCTACGAAGGCCGACATGATGGGATTCTTAGAAAGCTTCCCTCATTGCATAGGCAACAACAACAGCCAGTTTGAAGAACATGAAGACCGGAAGCAGCCTAGTATAGACTTTTAATAGTTCTATATAGGTTTCTTTTAGTTAGTTTATCCTTGTACTTATAATGAAAATTATTAAAGGATAAACTGACTAGTTGACGACAATCTCTTATTGTCCAACAAAGGTCTTCGTTCTTCATAGCTGAACTTACACATGCTATTGTAATCAGTAGGCTTCTAACTCTCTCATACTTAAGATTAAAATTGCTCTAAACTGATTTGAAAATCAATCGAGCAATATCTCTCCAAATCTATACGGATAAGATCTTAAGTAGAAAGCTGAAATTGAGGGGGAACTTTTCTGAGTTTATGTGACTAATTGTCAAATTTGTAAAAACTCTAAAGTTATCCACTCCTCATCAGCTTAGGTTAAAGATGGCTTTGACCACACTATGTTTTGGCGGGTCAAAGATTATAAAAGCTATCTTAGTTAGTTTTTTCAGTTTCTAGAGTTCTAAAACTATAATTCTTCTATAAGATCAATCGAGTTATAATAGAACTTAGTTGCTGAAGACCGAGTATAGGAAATGCTCGAGAACTGAAGAAGTATACGCCTTGAAACTTGGTTCTCACCAAGTATGGTCTTGACCAAGACTGAGTTTGGGTACTCAGCATAGGGTCTTCCCATATTAACTAGGTAAGTCAGTATGAGGGCCTTCCCATACTGGCTAGGAGAAGTCAGTGTGAGGGCCTTCCCATGCTCGCTAAGAGAAGTCAGTATGAGGGCTTTCCCATGCTGACTAATAAAAAGTTAGTATGAGGTCATTTTTCAAACTGAGTATCGGAAGTCCGTATGAGGGTTAGCCATACTGACTATGGGAAGTCACTATGAGGGCTGGCTATACTGACTATGGGAAGTCAGTATAAGATCTTCCACCTTTAAAGCATAAGCTATTCGAAGTCATCGAAGCTCGATCAGACTCCGACATTTACGTGCCTAAGTAAAAGTCAGTATGAGGATATCCAAACTTGGATTCCTTAGACTGAATCGTAGTCTGACGTAAAGTTAGTGTATTGTACACTGACACAGCAGAGCAGACCTAGAGTATGGGCTATGATTGGACAACATCTTCCAAGAGTCTAACAACTAGATTAATGTGTCTAACGGGAAGAATTTCAAAATACCCAAGGGTTCCTCTACAAATAGGTATGCCCCTAAACCTTAAACGGTTACGAACTTTGAATGAAAAAATTTAAATTCCTCACAACAAAGGGCATATAAGAAAGTTATCTCTCTGCTAAAACTCTCTGGTTTCCGTGTTTCCATACACGAGACTTGAATTTCGTGCTACTCCTTCTTAGCACGAGGCTAAAGCTTTATAACTGAAGCTACTCTTTGGTGAATATATCTTTATGAGATATATTCATAGTAGTCAGTTTCTTACTCTGAGATTCTGATTCTCACGGGCTTATGCCAACCACCTGAGTTCTGGAAAGAACTGTAAACATCCAACCACCAGGAAGAAGGTCACGGGGTATCGTCCTCACTTCAACATGAAGACTTAGCGTACAAGGAGTTCCTAGGCGAGTGACCACAGTAGGCTGAAGGACGGAGGTGCCGATAGGTTTTGCATATATCATAAGGAGGCTTGTATTTACTTAGTGATTTATCCAGAACTAGGATCTGAAGTGTGGATGTATGATGTAGGATTTTTAGATCCGAACCACTATAAATATCCTGTGTTCTTTACTTCTTTCATTTATATTTTTGCATTGCTTAGTTTCGCAAGCTGACTTTCAAAAGCTTCAATACTTCTCCATGTATTGAGAGTATATACTGTGAAACTTACTTAATAACGACAGACCTAAGCTTAACATTTTCAAGTACACTAAACTAAGTTCTATATGTTTAGGAGAACATGTGCAAGTTTATATTATTAGTTCCACTGCACATATTCGTACTCCGATTTCGGGACCAACAATAGGGACTGAGCATATACTGAAGGACAACGTCATCAACATGGACTTACAAGAATGACTATATCAGCATGGATTTCCAAGTCCAGGTCCCAGCGCAAAGAGAAAAGAAGAATCATTTGAGGAATGTACTGGCAAGTACATACTTTAAGGATTGAAGATTCCTTAAAGTGTTCTAGCACGAAACACCAAGTTTTGATACCTCGTATAGCCAGTGCAAGATTCCTCAAATAGACAATACTGTCATTCTGACACAAAGACGAAAAGTCACTGTCATTGTTAGATAAAGCGGAGTAGGTGCAAAATATCTGAAAAAAGCCCCACCTACCCGCCTAGTGCAGCAGCCAACAGAGACATCCGATTGCACATCATCCAATATGTCTCTAACAGACATTTATTTCAAACCTTCAACCTCACAACTATAAATACCGGAGATTCCAACAGTAGAAGGTTACTTAATTTGTTTTGAATACTAATATCAAAATCAAAACATGTCTAAGCTTACGACTTGGGAACAAACTTACAAAACCATTCGAGGTTGTTAAAACTTTTCCGCGTGTCACTCGAGTGAACAGAGACTCAGAACCTTAGAGTTCTTGCGTTATGTCTCGATAATATTTCTCTCCAAGAAAGATTACAACAGTCAAATACGTCTTATACTCTGACTCTTACGGGCAATCTGCCGTCGTGCTGAAGTTTTGGGGAAACTATAAACACCCCATTCTAGTGATGTGGAGGTTGCGTGGTGTGCCCACACTCTAAGGAGTTGCGAAGTGAAGTACGAGCAAAGAACCAGACGAGTGAGCTTGTGGACTGAAGGACGAGGCATTCTTCAGCAAGCGGTAGATCATAGGAGCACTTTGTAAATCCAATACTTAGTGGATTTCCAGACTTGTATTTGAAGAGTGGACGTAGGACCTTTAGAGTCCGAACCTCTATAAACTCTTTTTGTCATTTACTGCTTTCTTTCATACTATTTGCTAACTCTCATTTGAAATTCAACACTCAAGTGTTGCAGTATACTCTGGAAAACTGACTTTAAACATACTTGACTTTAAGCACTTGAGACGAAGATTTGACAAACCATGCTGACACGTCACTCTTAATTTGGATAAGTACAAGTTTACCTAAACAACAAATTCAATTCCACTGTACATATTAAGTCTACTCTGATAAACCGGGACCAACATAGTTTTTTTTTCGATTTCTCTAACTAGTTGATTTATGTCATGATTAGTTTTATTAACATTTCCTAAAATACGTTGTACTTTTTAACATATACACAAACTTTTTTCCGGTTACACATATATTTTTTTAAATTTTTTATCTTACATTATAAATACATGAATTAAAAAAAAAATCCTTTAATCTTATGATTTCATAAATCAACGATTAAAATCATAAACTTAGTTAACACATACATAGGGTGTCACTGAAGTTAGTCAAAACTGAGTATAGTCTTGCTGATATTTGAGTTTTGTACTATTAAGTTCAACTTTGAGCTTTAAGATCGAATGCTTTGATTTTCACCAACTTAATTGAATCTTTATAAAATTTAAATGAAATTTTTGAAATTTATAATTTTGTTTAAATAGCTATTATCATAATTCAAATTAAAATAATTTATGAACAAAAATATCATATTTACTCAAATACGTTTTCATAACTATTATAGAGTATTAAAGGCTTATACTCTAATTACAACTTAAAAGTATTAATAGTATAAATTTCAAAAGATTAATAGTTTGCTATTTCAATTTAATTTAATACACGAATTAAATATTATAATACTTAAGTTGAAGTTATTTAATAAATGAATTTTAGTAAAGAAGTTTAAAACGAATTTTTATTAAAATTAAATAAGAGTGAAATAATTTAAGAATGGCTAGACTCATTTACACCCCACTCAAAAAAGGGTACAATCAATTTGACTCAGATAATTATCCACACATAGGATCAAATAGGAACAAAATAAACGTGCAGAAACTAGGAATACAAATAAATATCTCAAATAAACTAAGAGATATTCATGAAAATAGTTGATGAATGACTCCACTCATTTACATCATTACTCACAAAGAGTTAAAAGGTTGTAAATAAATTGTTTACGAGCTACTTGAATTTCGATTCAATAAAAGTTTGTTCAATTTGTTTATTAAACTAATGAAACTTGAATATCATTGTATTCGGCTCATGAGTTTGTAAACTAAATTAGTAAGATATATAAAATAATTAATTTTATAAAATAGTATTTTCATGATATAAGATTAACAATAATGATAAATCTTTATAGCAATGAGAAAACTTTAATTTTGGACAAATATGATATTAGTTTTGGAATAAATATTTTTTTTCTAATCAAAATAATAATGAATATTTCAAATATGTTCTAAATTTAAAAAGCTCGTTTAGGTTCGACGAAGGTTCAATATGTTCGTGAACTTCAAAATACTCGATATGAAAATTTGAAGCTCGACTTGATATACTAAACGAATTGATACTACTTAGCTCGACTTAATTCGATTACACCCCTACAAAGTATGCAATCTTTTTGATTTAAAACATTATCTATACATAGGATGAAATAAGAACAAGATAGCGTGTAGAAACAAGGAATACGAATAAATATCTGAAAGAAACTAACAAATATCAAATACTTAATGCTCAACTAAATATGTAGGGATAACAATTGGGTCAGGTTTGGGTTGACAGATCGGATATCGATATGCTATTAACAAGTTATGTGTCATCTCGAACCCAACCCATTTATTTTTTCCAGGATAGAAAAGTCAAGCCGAATACAACCTATTTATTTTCAGCTTAGCCCGAAAGTGATCCGAAATGATCCGCTTAATTATTATGTGAAATTATGGTGAAATATGATCTGCTTAATTATGGTGTAAAATTTAACGTTAATCAACATATCCTGTTTAATAAGTAAATGACTTGTTTAACACAGAATCACAAATGTGATCCATACTTAAAGTCTTAAAATTCATACAATTAATTTTTAGGCATTTAGGCTTTATCTATCTCAATTTTCGTATTTAATTTGATTGAATAATTTCATTACCAGGTCAAATGGGTTTTGCGGCCGGTTGACCCGAAATTCACCCTAACTCTATATAATTTTTAATTGAGTTTGTGGGTTCGAACAGAAATAGCTTGACCCGACCCATTTAGATCGTGTAAATTTTATGTTAAATTATCGTGTCGAGTCGAAAATTGCAACCCCTAACTGTATACGATATCATTGACTTATAAAAATGTGAATGTGTACATTGTCAACATATGCTCCCTACCTAAATAGTGTGCACTAATTTAAGAACATATATTAGTTCGATAAATAATGAGTCCTAAACTTTAATTATAATTAAGATAATCCACTTAAGACTAGATCATTTTCTTTTTGGCGATCGCATGATGCATCTTGCCGACAAAGAACTAGATTTGGAGAAATTATATAGAAGTATAGCGTACATCAACTTCTTGCAAGCTGATGCAATAATTGAAATGAATGCTGCAGCAACTTTACAATTGTATCTGAAGAAGACTCGGTAGTTTGGATTTATATGAGAGAGAAGGTCCACACACATATTAAAATATGATAAAAATGAGAGCATGAGAAACACAAAGATAGAGTAGTAGTTGTTTTTGGGCAAAAGAAAAGGATGGGTGTTTTAATTGAATTGTTCACATGGATGCATGTGAGATTGTCTGTCGTCTCAAATCTCAATCACCACTCACTCTTCTTAGCCTCTCATGAATTTGCCTTGCTGGCTGCTTCACTACCAAAGGAATGTCGGGACCTTGTGGAATCCTAATTCCCCCCTACACCATTTACATTTTTAAATATCAATTTAACTCAAAATTTGTGGTTTGTCTTACTAAACTGAATAAAAAGCAGGTTAGCATCATAATATTTTGACCTAAAAAAAATACATTTGATAACTTGAGGCTTTGATAGGATTGAACCTAATAACCAACTAGTTAGCCCGAGATCTCCTTAAGTTTTTTATTAGTATTTTCTTATCATAATTAGATTACCAAAATCTATTTCTAATATTCAAGATCATATTTTTCATTCTAGTTTTATGTTTATAATGGTATTTAATGCAAATAATTTTTAATAAGTAATTAATTCCTTAATTATTTAATCATGAAGTTTTAATACATGTTCAATTTATGTATTATAAATCATATATTTCTGATACATAAATTGATGAATACGGAAATATTATGATGTGTTTTTAATTTATTAAATTCATACATTTATGTAGTTTAAAACATTAAAACATAAACAAGTACAACAAAATAGAAAATCTTACAAAATATAAAAATATGAAATAATTTCTAAACTAATTGGCTGAAGGACTTGCCCAAATACTAATGAATTATAAATATGGTCAAAATTTTTCAAATAAAAAAAGCTTTGAATTGAGTTGACTCGGACAAAATAGTATGCATAGGATACGATTGATCCAAAATCTACAACGGTGTCTCGATTGACAACTCTATTTACAGTATTTTTGTTAATTAGTTTTCAGTTTTTTTTTTGAATTTTAATTATTTTTTATATTCTTATAAGATTCTTTATTTTAATACAATTTGTTTTTTATTTTTTGTTGTAGAGCGTGGTTTATGCTTTTGTTGAACCATTTAATTATGAAAAGTTTGTTTTATGTTAAATAGTTTAATTTTGTAAACGTCATTTTCAGGGTTTTGTATAGTAGTTTACTAAATATAATTCAACCTATTCTTAATAACAATTAAATAATTTAATATATTAAATTCATATATCAGTAAGGGTGGCAATTTTGTACACGATCCGATAATCCGACACAAATCCACATGATAATAATGGATATGGACTGATCCGATAAGAATTCGGATCCTTATCGGATCGATACGATAAGAACACAAAAAACTCAAACCGGATACAGATCGGACCGGATAATCCGTAAATAGGATCGGATAATCCGTTAAGAATTTAATAAAAAACATTATTTATTTATTTATTAAAATTTAATAATTAATATATCAATTATTATATTTTTATATTTTTTATTAGGTATTGGATAAAGATTTTTTGATTTACGGGTTCGTAATCGAATTGGATATTAATTGGCTTCTTATCGGATCGGACCGGACCGGATTAGATCGGATAACGGATCAGATCGGATCTGATTCGGATTTGAGCCTAACGGATCGGTTTTGGATACGGATTTAACATTTTTTTATTGGATTGTATACGAATTTGGTCTTAATGGATTGGATAATTAATGGATCGACACGATAAGGATTCAATCCGCACGATTTGCCATCCCTATATATCAGCGTATGCAAATATGTGTGATATAATAATTTAAAAGAAGAGAATTGATTCAATAGTTGAAAGAATCTAAATTGTAGAGTGAAATAATGTAAAACATAAATGTTGGAAATGGATAGTGAATAAATAAATTAAACAAATAAAAGAAAATATGAATTCAAAAGTCTCTACATTTGCATTATCTTTTATACATCAAATTAACAATTCATTATAAAATCTCATTTCACATATAATGAATCTCACGAATTTGTTATCAAAGTCTCACAAGGTCTATTATAACATAGGCATAACAATGTAATAGTATACAGATTTAGTTTCCTTGGGTATTTAAATTGAAAAATGTAAAATTATTTGTCTATAAATAATTAAGAATGTAAAATAATTAAAGTTTTCTGAATTACTCGGATCTCGACTCGATAAAAGTTTACTCGAATTTGTTTAGAGAAGCTCATAATTAATTTTATAAAAGTACAATTTTCATGATTTATGATTAATAAGAATGAGTATTTAAAAAAATTCTAAATTTAGAAAGACGTTCGTTTAGGCTCGATTAAATTTGTGAACTTTAAAGTATATTTAATCAAAAAACTCGACTTGATACTAAACTTGAACACATCACTACTGAGCTTGACTCTGTTCGGTTATACCTCTATGAATATGATATTATTTTTGGAATATATAATTTTTCTTTCGAAAAACATAACGAACTTTTTAAGTATAATATAAATTTAGAAAATTCGTTTTGCTCAATTAAATTTGTGAATTTTAATTCGACTCGATTGAATTACATTACTGAAATAATCTGCTTTATTTTATTAAATAAAGTTTGACATGATAATTATCAAATTAATTTGTAATACACAAAAATACGTGTTTCAATATATTTCCCATCATTTGTACGTTAGTATTATTATAAATAATTTGATTATATCATAATTTATTTCTTGGGGAAGATGGCGTTTGGTTGGTGGGTTTCGGAATGAGGGAATGAAATGATTCCGAAACCCACTGTTTGGTTAAAGGGTATGGGAATGAAAATATGGGAATGATTCCCAAATACTTGGGAATCACCAAAACCCTCCAAAATGGTAGGTTTTCATTTTCATTCTCATATATTATTACCAAAATTATTTATTTCATATTATTTTATAATTATTTTCTTATTTATTTATTTATATAATATTAATCTAAAATATTTTGATAATTATATTTTTATATTAATTATTTATTTTTATCTTAATTTTATATTCTTATAAAATAAATAAGAATATAAATATATTATTTATTTATTTAATATGATTATATTTTCTTAATTTTTTATTATTAAATTAATCATTTATTTCTTATTTTTATTTCATTTTATTTATAATTATTTTCTGATTTATTTACTTTTTCTTTTTTCTTTTTTTAATGTTTTCATAATTTTATTATTTACAGTATTATATGTTATTATAATTATATATTATTCTTTTTAATATATTATTATAATAATATTATTATTATTATAAAATCAATCATTTATTTTTATCTTAATTTTATATTTTATAAAACAAATAATAAGATAAATAGATTATTTATTTGTTTTAATATGATTTTATTTTGTTATTTTTTATTGTTAAATTAATTATTATTTGTATAACAATTTAATTATATTATAAACCTATAAACTTAAAAAATAAATCATCAGAATTGAAAAATGATTCCAAAACTCATCTAGTAAACCAAACATCAGAATTGGGAATGATTCCCAAAATCAAACCCATACCCATTCTCTCTACTATCAAACCCATATCCATAGTGATTCCTGACAATTAAACCAAACGCCCCCTAAATGTGATTGTGTGCACGTGGAGGATGGGTCCCTTTCTCTCTCATCAAAAACATGAATTAGTTGTGTAGGAAGGTTAGGCTTTATTTCACGTGCCAATATCTTCAACACAGATTTTCTCATGTCCTTTGGCATTCAATGCATATTTACTATTATTAATAAAAAAACATATTTCATACCTAAATGCGCCATTCATTGTCAAAACACCATTGGTCTTTTTTGTTAAATATAGTCTTGACTTTTTTTTATTTTTTATTTTATAAAGTTTTCGCGTTTTGCCCTTTCCATTTACTATTTTGATTGCTTTATTATTTCTCTTTCATTTCACTTTCTATTATTCTGAGATTATATTAATTTTCTTTTTAAGAAAAATATAAGATTATTATAATAGCATGTTGGTCCCTAATCAGAATACGTTATAATCAGCGGAAGATTTTAAAGGCTTGTACTCCTCCAAGTTGGTTCTAGCACCAGCTTGGTAATGAAAAATTGGTTGATTAGCGATAACTTTAACTTAACTGATTTCACGTACGTAATACTCCAACACTTGAGATAGTGGATTTTAAATCCAAAGTAATTAAAGAAAGCAATAAAAGAACATAAAAGATTTATAGAGGTTCAGACTTCAGCTGATATACGCTCTCTCTTCAAACTCATTGTCTGCAAATCTCTAAGTTTCGGGTTACAAGAGGTAGCACGATATGTTGCTAGCTGATAGATGCCCGCGTCTACCAGTCCACTAGCGCACTTGTGTAGGCCTTCGATCACCTTAACTTTTTTTAGATCCGGTGTGTGGGCGCACCACTCAGCCTCCAGCTAATCATTGGGACTTTGAGTTTTTCCCTGGAACATCAACTTATGGTGTTAGACACTCGTAATAGTCACCACCAGAAAAGTGGTAACTCCAAAACCAAAGTGAACTCTAGATAAAGAGCTAAGAGTCTCGTGTCCAATGAGGCATAAGGAAAATTGATAGACAGCCTGAAAACTGTAAGTTCGTTGAGTGTTAGTTACATAGAGTTTCGATGCTTTTGAGTAAGATTTTTCAAGATTCATATCGGTAACCTTCTCTTGCAGCCTCTATTTATAAATAGGAATGAGATGTTTGATTCTTAGTGCCATTGTGAGACATGATGATTTTTATCAAATCGAAGGTATTCTTTTCCTGAAAAGCAGCGTCCTTGTTGTCGGAGTAGGTAGGCTTGGAAACCTTTGCCGAAACAACTCTGAGCCAATTCGAGGAATGTTAGGTATTCCTGTTGTAATCCCATCCTTTGATGTTTTGATGTGTCAAAACTATATACCAAAGTCTAGGTTCTAGAGTATTAACTCATGTAATCCTTGTATAGGATAATCGATTGTAATAGTCTTGGAAGAAGGACATCATCAAAACTGTGGAACAATTTTGAAGAAGACATCATTCTGACAGGATAACTGTCGAGCAGAAAAGACAAACAAAGCAGAACATAATCAAGTTAAAAAAACTACGCAGACAGTTTCCTTCCTGCCAATGTCTGAACACTCAAAGAAAACTGTTGAGAGGCGCTCACAGTTACCAAGTCAAGACAGTTTCGTGCTCAAGAATGCGTATGAGGCTAATGTCGAGCAGTCGCAGAAGACCATTGAGGAAATCAATAAGAAAAGACAGATACTGTAGGGTTTGAGTCTACGATGGACAACATGAGTTGCCATTAATTAAATTCTTGCCAAGGATCGTTCTTAGGATACCAGAAATAAATTTCAATAAAATAAACCATGCGAACCTATGCATGCTCCTACAAAATTAATTGCAGAGGATGAAATTTAGGAATACCTGATCTTCAACGTTTGATCTACAGATCTAGATCGGAGAATAAAATGATGAAGTAAATCTGGATCTGAATCTGAACAATGGCGGTGGACAGTTGTTTCTACAGATCTGATCTTCTGATCTGTTCCCTTGCTCCTTGGAAATCTGGTGAGGATTATCTACCAAGTTGGATTCGAGATCTGGAGAAATCGATCAGTCTCTCCCTCCGGATCAGCTGCCGCCGTTCTCTATCAATTTTTTCAATATACTGAAAATCCTTTTTGATCTGATAGAGACAAGGCCTATATATAGTGTTAGGGTTTTGAGAAACCCTAACCCTAATGGGCTTGAGCAGTTCATGGGCCAGACTAGGGACCAGATGCAAATAATATAGTGGACCCTCTTTATTAATTAATTCTTCCATGTTCAACCCAGAACATAATTAATTAATAAAACATTGTTTTAACCTTCACCACGGTAACAATGTTGACTCGCCCCTTTATTACCACATTATTAGGAACGGGTTGCACCAAACTAACATGATCCACATATTTAAGGTTTTAGTCATTCATTAATTAATTTGGCTTATGAAAATCAGCCACAATTAATTAATCTCTTATTTCCTAAGTAATACCACTCACTCCTTTTCACTTATGCCTGAATTAAATAATTCAACCTGCAGGGTTTAGCATAATGAACCTTGTGAGCTCCTCAGGGAATGTCACCATCCTGAAACGGATATGCTTACCTAAACGTCCAGCCTAAGCAGACCACACACAAAATACCAACACCCAAAATATGGGTATAAGAGTACATGTAAGACTCGTCACTATGGTAAATCAAAGTGCGGTCAATCTGTGTGTGCCCCTTATTCTTCAGTTAGGTTTAAGATCATAGGAAGTATGTTAGGGATCTGACTCATTCATACGTCAATGAGAATGGCACATCCTACTGTTGATCCCATCAATACATAACCATGTACTGACACATCAAGTAGCTAGGATAAGCATACTTATGAACCGATGTGCCGCAGCTTAGACCGACAGCCTATCCAGGGACTGTCTCAGCTGTGATATTATTTATATCTTGCTAGGTCAAATGACTCATGTGATCCTCTGTGATCTCCTACACACCATATGGTCATCCTTACAGGCGAGATAATAGGATATTATGGTTCGTTGTATGTTTGTTTCATCAGACAACGAGCATCGTTGTAGCGACACATATATGAAGACCAGTGTACAAAACACTTAATCCTATATGCTTTCAGTATACAATCCCAACAATCTCCCACTTATACTTAAAGTATAATACCATTGCTTTATCAAAGTATTAAGTGTGTCTATACTGTCAATCACTCCGACTGCATTCACGTCACCTCTTGTCACAATTTCTCGTATGATGTGATACCACACATCCTATATGTTTCACCACCTTGTGAGTCTTGGGTTCCCTTGAGTTTGTCATTGCACCAACATGATCACAATTCCATGTGATTTAGGCAAACTCAGAACACACACCTCTAGAGGATAACACCAGAGTTGACTGCTTCTTGCAAAGCTAATGAAGCTGTAAAAAACACAGCCTTCATACCGGAATCTGCAACACACTTTTGTGTTAGATTCCTATAACTCCTCCTCCAAGGCCAACACATAGTTAGAGGTCGATTTACTTTCCTTATGACCCTCCTTGATATCCAATGCCATTCAACTCACAAGGCTCATTCATTAACCAATGTGCCTATCCAGAGTTGAACTGATATCTGTTTAACATGCTTATAGCATTACAGATATCTAACTTCGTTCATTTACAATATAGAAAGATAACAATCTTTCTTGCTATGAACGACTCACCACAGAATCAATTTAAGCGACTTGAGATACCTGAACATCCCTTTCTTGTGGCAACACAAGACTTTAATTAAAAAGATGTTCTAAGATCTCATAAATCGTGCTTCTGAAACTATTCGGATAACCATCTCTTATGCATGACAATGTCTCCACACCATTTCTGAATGTGAAAATACCATCTACATAATGTGCAAGGAAAACCACGCTTCCGCTGACACATAACTGGTACATGAAATTATCATTCTCGATAGACAATATCGAAATGTCTGTTACATGACCTTGAAGCTCCTTTAAGTTCATACTTGAACTACCTTGGCTTCCAGACATGATGCTTCTCACTTTACTGCACATGACTTATCTAGTTGTTGCATGCAGATGTCGTCACCTTTTATCAAGGTACCCGTTTATAAAATTAGGATGACGTTATCTATCTTCCAGATAGTTAGATTCATATGTGTTGTTTTGGTTAAAAGAATTCGAATGGGTTTAATAGTTGCAACCAGTGAGAAGATCTTGTTGTGAAACATACCTTGCTCTTTAACCTAGACCTTCGAAAACATACTAGGTTACCATTCGGGCATTTCTTTTCTTGTATATCAATCAGTTACTTATAGCTGGTAAGCTATTTGGCAATCACTGATGCTGATATACAACCATAAGCTTTACTGTTTCATTTCTGAATTCATGACTTGACGTCATTTAACTGCATCGTTTGTCTTAACAGCTTCGTTGCGCTTTAAGGGATAAGTACGATGTTGTTCGTTAAGCTGGGAACAAGTCCAGAGACTGTTTCCACGAACCAGTACCATTAAGCCTGTAAAGGCAACCTCCCACAACGACGATGCTCCATTTACATCTTCAGTTATTGGTGCATTAGTTTGTGGTTTACCACCTTGCACGGGTGACCGTAAAATTGGTACCATACCTTCCAAGGTATGCTCAATATGCCACAGGGTATTTCCTGATGGATTTGAATTGTCTTCTCTAAAACGTTAGAGAACAATCTCACATTTGGATTCATGGTTTCATCCTATACAACTTGTTTGTATCTAGGATACACAAAGCAACCATCTTTTTCGTTTACCTGGAATAGCCCACAAAGCAGTACTAGCTTAAACCTTTCTTCCAAACAATCAGTTTCCTATATCAGCTTAACAACCCAATTACCCATCATTGCCCTTTTGACAGAGTCAAGGTCTGCTAGGGTATTTGGAACTGATTTAGAAGACACTAGATTAAGCAAACACACAACTGCTTTTGGCACTCTTCCCAAAAAACAAAAATTGGGCAAAGCTGGCATAACTTATAAACTTTTAAAGAATCTTATTTCGTTTTACCTACACTATCCCAATCGAGGGATGATAGGTGTAGTTAACTGGGATGCAATCCCTTTTGCTCTGTCAGATACTGTAAAACCCCATTACTTAAGATATACCATTATGAATGAACCATAATGTTTTTACAGTCTTGTTTAACTTATTCTCTACCTTAGTCTTGAACGCTCTTGATTAAAGAAAGAGACTAAGACTTGTAGTGAACTAGATAAACATATCTAAATCTTAAATGATTACAATATCAATGCCTGTTAAGACAACTGCGGAAGTAGACTCAAACCAGCAAACCAGAGCAAACACGAAATAACCTATAGATATACAATCGCTTATTAAAAGGCCTGGTTACCATCTTATACCTCTAAGTAGTTGTCATAAGTGTCATTTTTAGGAATACCTAGAATGAATCCATAATTCCATGAATTACTTAAAACTACTTAGACTGATGTAACCTATCTCTATATAGATTCTTTTAAATTATACCTTAGAACAATGATAGTTTATGTAATCATAAACATCCATAATAGAAAACACTGTTATTCATCATGATAGAAAAACTCTATCGAATAACTGATGATCCATAACAATAGATAAAAAATATTGTTTCTCAAAACAACATCTCTTAAGAAACTTGAATTAAAACAGAGTTTTTAACATAAACTCAAAGTAAAATCTCCATCAGTTGAAGTGGCAACTTCCAGCATCAATCTTGGAGATGGTAATCGCGCCATCTTCAAGCCTTAAGCTTGATTCCCTGCAAAGTGCAGCAAACACGATTAGTGACCTCAGTTACCACTACCCACTAAGGAGTAGAAAATCGATACTAAACATGTTTCAACAAGCAATGAAAAACATGACGTACCTTGTCACTTAGTTACCAAACTTGGACAATTTACTTTCCAGTGACCATTTTTGCCACACTTGAAACATTTGTCCTTCTTGTTATCTTTCTTTCCTTTGTTCTCTCCTTTACCATTCTTCTTCTTCTTCTTCATGTCATTATGACGCGATTTCGAAGAAATTTTAGCAAGAGATCTGGAATGCACTGATAATGCAAGACTGCTCCCACTGCTTCCTTCATTCCTCTTTTCTTCGACATCACTCGTTTGACTCAGAAGTAAATCAGAGTGAATCACAGAAAAGACAGTAGAAGCTTCTGTTGATACAAGATCCTTGAGCAGACTGTGAACAGTATACTCACTCTTGTTTTTCTCAACAGAAATTCTGAAGTTATCAAATGACTTTGGTAACGTGTTGAGTATCAAGTCAATTTTGACATCATTGTCAATTTGACCACCCATTAATGTGTACTCACCTATGAGCTGGATGAGTGATTCCACATGTTCACGTACCGAACAGTTCTGACCCATTTTCTGTCTTACAATATGCTTGATAAGACTGGATCTAACATGTCCATCGCGTCCGCCATATGCTACGTCAAGACGTCGCATAATATCACGCGCAAGCCATACATCACTATAACGAGGACGCAGTGCATCTGACATACCAGCCAAGATATATTGTCTGGCCATGCCATTCGACCACATCCACATGTGATACTGTGCACGCTCCTCATCGGAAGATGTATCAGTCGGCGAACTCGGACAGGGAGTTTGCAGAACAAACAAATGTCCAAATGAATCCAAGAGCTTGACAATGTCATTTTTCCATCCAGGAAAACTCGGACCAGTCAAGGAATTGTGTACGGTTGAATTGATGAGCGATGCAATAATAGACATATCTGAAAACAAATAATCGAATTAAATTAAGCACATACTACGAACAATTGAAACAAGTATGCATAGAACCTTTAGATAAAACAATGCAATTTGCTTTCTCCAATTGCCCAAGCTAATTTACCGCAAGCTACTTGAGTAGACGTTTACGGCAAACGCTCAACCAGACCAAAATAGATCCTTTAATTTCTTAACATGCCAGGTATCTTAAGCAAAAAAAATTAATATTGGAGATCCGAAGACCATGTTCACCTATCCGGAGCAGGGACATCATTCATGAGTTATACTCCAGGCAACATCTAAGCCAAAAATAACCACAAGCCTAACTCCGGACGTTTGTAGCGATTTAGCATACGTACTGGACCCATGCCGCATGCCCCTCACATCCTTTGTTATCTCATTTGGTTTAATTTTAGAGATTAGTGAAAGTTGTCTCAAAGCAAGCAACTTGAGTAGACGTTTGCTCAGAGGCTCCCACTTCTCATCTTAAACTAAATAGTTTATTTAGAAACCTCATCGCACCAGACCTGGTGAGGGACCTCTAACGCAAGCTACTTGAGTAGACGTTTACACTTCAAGATGCCTCACTTCCAGTGAGAGGTGGTATTTGTGGAGGTCTAATGATCTTAGTTATAGAAAAACCAAAATCCAGCTTAGTATTTTAATTCTAAAGGTTTCATGCGCACACATTATTTTATTTTGCCATAAATTATGTCATATCTAAAATTCCATCATAAATTAATATGAATCCTGGAATTTATAGACACAATTTAAAACATAAAATAAATCACATAAAGCATGCTTAATAATTTAAAATTACAACATGCTTAAACAACAAATAATTAAAGCAAGTAAACATGCTTTCCCATTATTTACTAGTGCACACATAATAAATCACATCAGTACAAGAAATAATTAAATAAACAAATAAAATTTCTCGTGGCCCCTCAGATGCGATTACAACTGAAAAATAATTAAACCTAATCTATTACAAGATTTATTTTCAGTACAGATCTTCAAACTGGGCCTCCACTGGACTTGAAATCTGAATTTGGATTGGGAAATCAACATTTGGGCTTCAAATTAGGGTTTTTGGCTCAAACAGCAACCAAACCCTAATTTTTTTATAATTGCGGGCCGCCTCCGGGCTGACAGGCCCGAGCTACAGCCTGGGCAGCAAAACCCTAGCTAGGAAACCCTAGCCGCCACCCTTCAGCAGCGCAGCCCCCAGCCGCTTTTCCGATTGCCGCCTGTGGCCGGCCACCCGGACCGGCCGTCGCCTGCAACGCCAACACCAGCAGCCACCGTTGCCGGTCATGAGGCAGCAACCAATGCCGGCAGCAGCACGAAGAGAATCGTGAGAGGATGCAGCAGTTGTCGTAGCATAGCTGCGCAGCAACAGAACCGCCGCGCACATCTTGCTCTTCGCGGGCCACCACCACCGCGCACTGTAGTGCGCGGCCCTGCTGCTTCGCCGGTCACCACCATACGCAGAGACGCTGTCGACCGGGAGTTGCCAAGTGAAGGTCGCACAGGAGAAAGCAGTGCGCAGACCGTGTACGTGCGTGTGCGACGAGGAAACTCGTGCACGACCGCTGGTCTGTACATGCTTCCAGCCTTGCCGCCGTCTCCTTCCAGCCGCTTGCACCTGTCGGACCTTCCATGCTCGCTGGAAATGGGTCCAGCAGCCAAAACTGGCGCGGCCCAGCCACAGGCAGAGATTCTGCCCGCCGCCGGCGAGATCTGGTGGGTGGTTGAACCCTAGTTCATGTCTCCTTCTTTTTTCTTCGTTCTTCTTTCGGATCCAATTTTACAGATTTTAAAAATAAAGAAAATACAAAAAATAGATCTAAATCTATTACATGATTTTCCCTATTAAATCTAACCACATATTTTCTCGTGGAGAAAAAACAAATCCAAAACGAGAAGGCCACGAGAACAAAAACATCCACGACAATTTAAATTCATCCATGAACATACATATCTATTTAATCTCAATTTATTCAAGATAGAGCCCAAGAATATGAACCTGGCTCTGATACCAATTGTAGGGTTTGAGTCTATGATGGACAACATGAGTTGCCATTAATTAAATTCTTGCCAAGGATCGTTCTTAGGATACCAGGAATAAATTTCAATTAAATAAACCATGCGAACCTATGCATGCTCCTACAAAATTAATTGTAGAGGATGGAATTTATTAATACCTGATCTTCAACGTTTGTTCTACAGATCTAGATCAGAGAATAAAACGATGAAGTAAATCTGGATCTGAATTTGAACAATGGCGGTGGAATGTTGTTCCTACAGATCTAATCTTCTGATCTGTTCCCTTGCTCCTTGGAAATCTGGTGAGGATTATCTACCAGCTTGGATCCGAGATCTGGAGAAATCGATCAGTCTCTCCCTCCGGATCAGTCGCCGCCGTTCTCTCTCAATTTTTTCAATATACTGAAAATCCTTTATGATCTGATAGAGACAAGGCCTATATATAGTGTTAGGGTTTTGAGAAATCCTAACCCTAATGGGCTTGAGCAGTTCATGGGCCAGACCTGGGACAAGATGCAAATAATAAAGTGGGCCCTCTTTATTAATTAATTCTTCCTTATTCAACCCAGAACATAATTAATTAATAAAACATTGTTTTAACCTTCACCAAGGTAACAATGCTGACTCGCCCCTTTATTACCACGTTATTAGGAACGGGTTGCACCAAACTAACATGATCCACATATTTAAGGTTTTAGACATTCATTAATTAGTTTGACTTATGACAATCAACCACAATTAATTAATCTCTTATTTCCTGAGTAATACCACTCATTCCTTTTCACTTATGCCTGAATTAAATAATTCAACCTGCAGGGTTTAGCGTAATGAATCTTATGAGCTCCTCAGGGAATATCACCATCCTGAAACGGATATACTTACCTAAACGTCCAGCCTAAGCAGGCCACACACAAATTGCCAACACCCAAAATACGGGTATAAGAGTAAATGTAAGACTCGTCACCATGGTAATTCAAAGTGCGATCAATCTGTGTGGGCCCCTTATCCTTCAGTTAGGTTTAAGATCATAGGAAGTATGTTAGGGATCTGGCTCATTCATATGTCAATGAGAATGGCACATCCCACTGTTGATCCCATCAATACATAACCATGTACTGACACATCAAGAAGCTAGGATAAGCTCACTTATGAACCGATGCGCCGCAGCTTAGACCGACAGCCTATCCAGGGACTGTCTCAGCTGTGATACTGTTTATATCTCGCTAGGTGAAACGACTCATATGATCCTCTGTGATCTTCTACACACCATATGGTCATCCCTATAGGCGAGATAATAGGATATTATGGTTCGTTGTATGTTTGTTTCATCAGACAACGAGCATCGTTGTAACGACACATATATGAAGACCAGTGTACAGAACACTTAATCATGTATGCTTTCAGTATACAATCCCAACAGATACTACTCAGTTGCGACTGGTATACAATTTTGTTTGAACGTCTGACATATCAAGTACAAGATGCTCTGAAAAGTAGGTCGACGCAGCTGAGATAGCTGAGGAAAAAATGGCCTTGTACAGAGAAGAATGGACGATGATTGGACATTTTTCTCTATGTCTCTACCGGCTATTTTCTGGGTCTTCACCTATAAATAGCAGGAACAATAGAGACATAAAGTCCTTTGCTAATATGTTGTGCCAAACCTCTGAACAATCTCGCACTCTTGAATCTCCGACACACTAGCCTCTCTATAGAAGTTAAAGCTCAAGGCATTAAACACTTTCAAGAGAGAAGGCATTAATATTGTGGTTCATCTATTGAACACGAAGTTAAAGCTCAAGGCATTCATTGCTTATAGAATCTTTGAAGATTCACTGTGTTACCCTGTGTACACGAGGTTTAAGTCAGCCAACTTAATATACCTCTTTGGTGTTCTTATTCTACGAATAAGAACATAGCAGCCTGCTCCTGCAAAGGAAGAGTAGGTTATCACGGGCAACTGCCAACCTGCATAAGTTCTGGGAAGAACTCAACCATCCAACCTACCTAAGGAGGAAAAGCGAGGTTTGTCCTTAGTCCAACTTCGAGCCGGTCTACAGAGAAGATGCAGAGCCTTCGACGAACTAAAGAAGGAGTGAAGTACAGCTACCCGGGGGACTGATCCTTTGTGTTGTAGACGGAGGTCTCCACAGCAACTGGCTATAGATCGTGAGGAGTGTATTTTCATTACTTAGTGAATTACCGGATCTAATATCTGAAGAGTGGACGTAGGACTTAAGGCTCCGAAACACTATAAAATATCCTGTGTCATTTACAATTTTCTTTACTTACGCACTTTACAGTTTTCTATCATATCTTAAATCACATAAACTGTTAACTGCTTATAACTACAAAACTGTTAAAACAATCTGCTGGCTAACGTGAATAGAACTGTTATACTACTAAACAAAACTGTGTTGATTGTTAGCTGATCTGCCTAAGTTAGAGTGCACATTTTTTATTCTTATACTTCTGTTGCACGTTATACGCTCTCTGATCTGGGACCAACAAGTGGTATCAGCATAGGTCGGTCTTTCCAGACTGTCCTGTTTTGAGTCGCTTAAGACCGGATTCGTACTTCCTTACACTCTAACTGTTTATTTAAGTGTGATTAGCGAGCAGATACTCTTTAGAGCATAATGATGAACTACTCAAGTCTTCGCAAGTACAATCCAGAGAAATTTGAAGTTTGGAAGAAGAGATGTCTCATTCAGTTGAGAGCTCAACACCCAGAGATTGATGAGGTTCTAACGAAGGGACCTCTTAAAATCCAGATATCAAAAGTTGTACTCGCCACAGGAGATACTCTAGGCAGCATTGAAACGGTAGATAAACCTATGGAGGACTGGACACTTGAAGACATGAAACACCACCAAATCGATCACATTGCGCAGGAAATGGTTATACAATCCCTCCTGAATTCTCTCTCGGATGCATCCGTGGAGCACGACATGGCCAAGGCACTTTGGGATTGGATCAACGACCTCACAAAGGAAACAGAGGCAATGAAGCGTAACAAGAAGCAGGTTATCGTGGAAAATATGAATCTTTCCAGATGCTCCCTGGTGAGTCAATCAAGTCGATGGAAGAAAGGTTCAACACCATCATCAGCGAGATGAAAAATCTCGGAAGAGAAGAGAAGGTGGCAGATATGAATGCCAAAATCCTGTCGAGACTGCCAAAGGAGGATTGGTTTATTAAAACCACTAGTTTGAAGACCATGGATCTCTCCAAAATGACCACCAAAGAACTATTTGCTGAACTTCAAGCCCATGAATGGGATAACCAGATGGTGAACAAAAATGAAGCTGCACGAACTTCAAATTCAACAACTGATGGTGATGCAACCTTCTTTGTGAAGAGAGATTTTCAAAGGTGCTCAAAAAGGCCAGTTTACTTCGAGAAAACTGCCTATCAGTCACCAGCAAAGGATGCCTCTAACATAGCTCAGAACAGAAACTGAACTGTCAGTTGCCAAACTAAAGGAACAGTTGAGGAACCTGACTGCACTCCTCGAAAAAGCAAAAGGCAAAGAGAATTTAGCTCAATCCAGTGAGCAAAGTTTCATTAAGAGAGAACCACGTACATGCTACAAGTGCAACTCTCCTGATCACTTGAAGTATGAATGCCCTCAAGTCTCTCAGGAGGAGAGAGATAGATTGAAGAAGCTGTTCGAGAGGAGAGTATCCAAAGCTGTCGCCCAAGCGATGCTCACCAGAATTGAAGTACCAGACGTACCAGACCATGACGATGGATACTACACGTCTGAAGATAAGAAGGATGAGGAAACATTTCTTGCTTTCATGGCAGCCATAGATGGAGATGTTACCGACGAAGAGGAAAGCGCCTCAAACTGCAAAATCCTGGTAACAACTAATCTGCCCTCACCTAGTGTATCCTTATGTTTTGATACAAATTCTGAAGCATGTCACTCAAGTACAGAGGATATCTTACTTGAGAAAATTATTAAAGAAATTAAAAAATTTCATGAAATTAAGGACACACTAATTAGTGAAAATGCCTCATTAAAATCGGAAATTTTAGTTTCGACCAATGAATTAGAAAGAACTAGGTCACTTAGTGAGGAATTAGAATATATAAGAGCAGAACACGTTAAATTGTTTAAGGATTTCCAAATTGTGACAGAAGAACGTGACTCTTTAAAGAAACTCGAACATGCTGAATGTAACTGTTCTTTTAAAAGAAGTTCAAAAACTCTAAGTGAAATCCTAAGTGTTCAGAGATCCCCATGCAATAAATTTGGACTTGGATTTAGGGAATGTCATAAAGAGAAAGTCTTGAACAATCATAATTCCACCTTAGGAACTGAGGATACTCATGTAGGATTTGTCAAAGCAAGACTCAGTTCAGGCACTGTGTTGGAAAAAGGAAAGGAAATTTCTAAGAGGCCAGTTAACCAGAATGTTAAGATCAAACCCTGGTCAAGAACTGAACTGGCAACTCAGCAGAATGCTAATACAGTTGAAAATCTGGGTAAGCAAACTGTCGAGAGGAAAACTGATCCTTCCTCAAAACTGGATAAACAAAATTTTTCCTATGCAAGGAATCCAGCTTTATCTACAAGAACGACTGAGCAACGTACATATGTTGTAGGAAGTTAGTTCGACAATCGAAAACTAATCCAGGATGAGATCTCACTGCGGTCCAGTGACAGATACCATGACAGAGCTCTGTCACGCAGTGTGAATGAGAAAAGGTGTAGCCGGATGTAGTCGATTGGCACCTGATTCTGCTTGACTGTGTCGCAGAGTAGCAGAAATTTCTGGACATGCAAATGAGGATCTCCAGACGGAAATCCCCCAAACTGATTCTGTTGAGCGGTGTGTATCAGACCAGTCTTCAGCTCAAAATTAGGTGTGTTCACCTTCAGTCCAAAGTCTGCAATACGATGCCTGTCAGTCATCGGCTCGTACATCTCATCTATAGTGGGCTGCCGTGGTACTTCTGGAGCCTGATGCTCCTGAAGTCCCAGATTCATCTCTTATAGCTGCCTCTGCAGCTCAGCAATCTGTGTCGCCTGATCGTCAGCCATAGTAAACGCTAACTTTCTTCGTGCACTGTTCCTTCGACAGGTAGATTGGATCTCCGGATCTATGGGTTCAAGAACTGGACCTTTTTACCTGGTTCGCATATACTACCTGCAGGAGAGCACACAGTGAACAACACATCAAAAAAATTGGAAAATAAAATAACAATACGTAAAACTAAAATCTAGAGTAAATAGCGTAATATCGGAATTAGTGTTAATTATAAATCTGTGCAATCCCCAGCAACGGCGCCAAAAACTTGATAGCGTATTTTTCAACACGCTATAGCTGCAAGTGTACAGATCACTACAGTGGGCAAGTAATAAATTATCAAATCTCAAGGATTGCAGGATCGAAATATAATCAAGCACTAAAACATAAATATTGTACTACTATCTAGACGATTCGGTAGAAGAGGTTGATTTATTTAAAATAGACAGTTTGAACAGTAGTTATTTAAACGACAATTAAAAAGATCGAGTGAAGAAAATATGAGAAACTAGGATTCCAGGGTAATGAACTTTGAAGAACATTCAAACAATCATTTATATAATTCGATTCAAATTTAATTTCCAAAAACGTGAGTTAATCTCAATTATGTTATCAGGCGACCCATCAGCCATAGATGGAGATGTTACCGACGAAGAGGAAAGCGCCTCAAACTGCAAAATCCTGGTAACAACTAATCTGCCCTCACCTAGTGTATCCTTATGTTTTGATACAAATTCTGAAGCATGTCACTCAAGTACAGAGGATATCTTACTTGAGAAAATTATTAAAGAAATTAAAAAATTTCATGAAATTAAGGACACACTAATTAGTGAAAATGCCTCATTAAAATCAGAAATTTTAGTTTCGACCAATGAATTAGAAAGAACTAGGTCACTTAGTGAGGAATTAGAATATATAAGAGCAGAACACGTTAAATTGTTTAAGGATTTCCAAATTGTGACAGAAGTACGTGACTCTTTAAAGAAACTCGAACATGCTGAATGTAACTGTTCTTTTAAAAGAAGTTCAAAAACTCTAAGTGAAATCCTAAGTGTTCAGAGATCCCCATGCAATAAATTTGGACTTGGATTTAGGGAATGTCATAAAGAGAAAGTCTTGAACAATCATAATTCCACCTTAGGAACTGAGGATACTCATGTAGGATTTGTCAAAGCAAGACTCAGTTCAGGCACTGTGTTGGAAAAAGGAAAGGAAATTTCTAAGAGGCCAGTTAACCAGAATGTTAAGACCAAACCCTGGTCAAGAACTGAACTGGCAACTCAGCAGAATGCTAATACAGTTGAAAATCTGGGTAAGCAAACTGTCGAGAGGAAAACTGATCCTTCCTCAAAACTGGATAAACAAAATTTTTCCTATGCAAGGAATCCAGCTTTATCTACAAGAACGACTGAGCAACGTACATATGTTGTAGGAAGTTAGTTCGACAATCGAAAACTAATCCAAGAAGCTATGATAGAACTGTTGTTCATCATACTCACCATCTGATTGGCCACTGATAAGTTCATTATTTCACTCACTTATCTATATTATATTTATACTATTTTATGTAGTTTTATTGAGTTTATATATATAATTAATGCATGAATCAATATTAGGTGGTTTTAGGTGTATTTTGATGTTTATGCAGGTTTATAGGCCTAAACTCACGAGAAAACCGTTCCGAAATCAGTGACGTGTAAGAGTAGCAGTGAAGAGTTCTTCCACAAGTGGAATTCGGGCTATTGGCGCATGACAATGGATGATGCTTTGAGTTAGCTCTCCAACGCAACTGGAATCGGGTCAATCGGAGTTCAGAAGAGGAAGTTATGGCCAAAACCGTGAGACCGCGCAGAAGGGGCGAGAAGCTGAGTCGACAGACGCCAATCAGCATCGATCGATGGCGATTTGGAAGCCTCGTAGATCGACGGGGATGCCGCGTCGATCGACGTGGACTTGCTGGCGCGGGAAATTGGCTGAATTCGAGTTTTTTCATATCTTTAGCCCTAGATTTGATTTGATACACCTCCACCTCTATATATAGCTTTGTAAATTCAATTTTTGAGAACCCCCAAGCATTCCGAATCATTCCTCATTCCAGATTTCAGATTTTTAGAGATTCCAAGAGTTTTTAGGTTTATGTTTGAAGACATATTTTTGTGGGAAGACATTCATACCCAAGTTTTTATGCAATTCAGGTTTTATCTATCTATGATGAATATTACCTTGAATATGTGTAACTAAATCTCTTCCTCAGATTCTAGGGTTTCGAATTATCAATGTATATATGTTTGATTAATTGAATTATTTTCCCTTCGTAGTTTGTAAAATCTGTGCTTATTCATAATCTTGATTTGCTGATCACATCTTAGGATTATCTAGTTGATTAATTGAGACGTAACTGTGATAGTTTTCAATGGAAAAAGATTTTTACAATATAATCTGATTTCTTGTCGTAACTGAAGGAGATTGATTGTAGGAATAAATCTATAGATCTTTGGAGTTAGTTAATTTATCTTGAGACCGAGCGGAGATAAGTAATTAATTAATCTACTTTACGAATTGTCCAACAAAGAAGTTCGCAATACTTTTCTGATGTTTCACTACGAAGAGGAATTAAAATTGGGAATTAATCAATTCATTCATACATGTCATACTTGATAGGTAGATATCCCTGGAATCTGTGCTTCTCTTATTTGAATCCAAAAGCCTTTTAATTTCCTGTTTAATTTTCATTAGCAAGTATTGCGAATTTCAAAACAACCAAAACTTTTCAATTGATTTTCCTGACCAGTATTTTGAGAACTTATGATTTAGTACTTAAGGTTTTTTGTTGCTTCATTCCCCTGGATCGATAACTTTAGGGTTTACAAATTTATTTGCCACTATTTCTATAATTAATCTGTAGAAATTACAGTGATCAAATTGGCGTCGTTGCCGGGGAATGAACAGAACTAATCTTACTATTAAATATGTGATTAAAATACTGATTTAGGCTGTAATTTTTGTATTTTCTGTTAATTTCTCGTACCTTTTGTCATTCACGTCGATCGACGCTTCATCTCGTCGATCGACGTAGTTGTTTTCTTCCTCGTCGATCGACGCTTAGTCTCGTCGATCGACGCCGTGTTCTTTTTTTCAGAATTTCCGTTATTAATTTTAGTTCGTTTCGTTTTATTTTCAGTCTTACTTCACTACCTCCTTTGCTGTACAGGTAGTGCATGAGTACAAGAGCTAGAGGAAAAGACCCGCTTTATTACTATCCGGACATTGAAGCCACTTGCAGAAAGATCCGAAGGAATAAGCGTGCTCAGGAAAGCTCAAGTAATCACACGATGGAAGATAACGTACCACCGCCTCCACCAGTGCTAACTGCAGAGGAGCAGGCTGTGCTTCTCCAAGAAGTCCAAGCTATGAGGGCGCAAATCCAACAGTACAATCTGGAAAGAGACCTCGAGAGGAACAATCCGAATGGAAGGGATCTTCGCCATAACCCACTGTTTGATGACAATCCCGACATTAAAGAGGATGACAACCAGGATCCTCCAGAGGAATCTGACGATGACGAAGAAGAGGAAGCCATGCAGAACCGGTATAAACCTCGGTTCAGGGAGACAGATTTCAAGATTGGCATCAATGCCAACAATTTTGAACTGAAGACCGGATTGGTACAGATGGTGCAACAAAATCAATTCGGAGGAAGACCTACTGAGGACCCCTATGCGCATTTGGATAAGTTCATTATGCTCTGCAACACTGTCAAAATTGGAGGAGTCAGCAAGAGTGCCATCCGAATGCGTCTGTTCGCATTCTCTCTGAGGGATAAGGCACAATCATGGTTCACCGCACTGGACAAAGGAAGCATAGGCACGTGGACCGAATTGAGGAATGAGTTTCTGGGGAACTTTTTCCCTCCGAATGTTATTAGGCAAAGACGGAAAGAAATCATCAGGTTGCTCAAAGGCCTGACGAGAGCTTCAGTGAGACGTGGGAGAGATTCAAAGAGCTGTTGAGAGACTGTCCCGGACATGATTTTCCGCCAGGAGAACAAGCTAAGGCGTTCTATGAAGGGCTCAATGATAAGATAGCCAAGTTGGTGGACACCACACTAGGAGACACAATCATGACGAAAAGTGGAAAGAAAGCCATGGAGTTCTTTCAAAAGATGGCCAACAACACTCAACGGTGGTCCTCAAGCCGAACTCGGCCTGTGATGGCGGTCGAGAAGGAAAAAGAGAAAGTTGCCAAGCAACCTGATTTGGCAGCCGAGCTGAAAAAGCTAAGGGAAGATTTCGTTGCACTGAAGCAAGAAAAAACAGTTGCTGCAGTTGAAGCAGTGCAGGGTCCAACAGAGGAAGGCAATGCTGAGGTAAATTTCATTCAAAGGGGCGGTTATCAAGACAACTACCAAGGAGGATACCAGCAACACAATCAGCAAAATAACCAGCCCTATACCTACAATCACGCAAGGAATCACCCTGGATTCTCCTACGCAAACCCTCAAGCAGCAGAGCAACCACCACCAGGATTTGCCGTACAAGAAGGAGCAATAGTGGAGAAGAAGAAGCCAAATCTCGAGGAGATTTTGGCTAAGTTCATGGAAGGCTCCATTGATACTGTAGCCAAGTTGAAGCAGGAAATTTCGGGCGTGAACACAAAAGTGGACCAGGTGCAGAAGCATGTTCAGATCATAGAAACCCAGGTCAGCCAGATCGCCGATGCCCTCGGAGCCCAACACAAGCCGGGGCAACTTCCGAGCAACACTCAGATAAACCCCAAGAATCAGAATCAGAGGAACCAAGTGAATGCCATCACACTGAGAGGGGGAAAATCCTATTAAGGGCCCAAGCAAGCCGGGACAGACACTCGAGATGAAGGAGAAGCCAAGAAAGAAGAAGAAGTCGTCACAGGCGAAGCTCCTCGATCGACGATGCTTCCCCGTCGACCGACAAAAATAAAAAACTTCCGTCGACCAAGGCTGACTCACATCGATCGACGCCCACTCCTGTCCAGCCACCTATGTATAAGCCTCCCTTGCCATATCCGCAGCGGTTTGCCAAATCAAAGATGAACGAGAAGTATGCACGCTTTCTTGAGAACATGAAGAAAGTAAACATCAACATCCCGCTGATGGAGGCACTACGAGAGATACCGGGGTATTTGAAGTTTTTGAAGGATATGGTCTCACAGAAAAGACCCTTCGGGGAGCACGAGAGGGTCAACTTGTTCAAGGAATGCAGCGTGATTATTCAGAAGAAGATGCCGCTTAAGAGAGAAGACCCAGGATCCTTCACGATCCCCTGTGTCATTGGAGGAGAGACCTTTGGGAAGGTCCTTTGCGATTCCGGCGCATCCATCAACTTAATGCCGCTGTCAATCTTCAAGCGACTAGAGATCGGGAGCATCAAACCAACGACCATATCATTGTAGATGGCTGACAGATCGGTGTCCTACCCAAGCGGCATCGTAGAAGACGTACTTGTGAAGGTGAAAGACTTCATCATTCCAGCAGACTTCGTGGTGCTTGACATGGAAGAAGACCACAACATACCGCTTATCTTGGGGAGATCTTTCTTGAAGACTGCTGGAGCATTGATTGACATTCGAGACGGCAAACTGACGTTCCGAGTTAATGACGAGTTGGTCACCTTCCCCATCTACAAAGCAGTGCAGAAGCGTAATGAAGGGAGCTACCAGGAAGAGTGCCACATGATCAATTGTTCAAATCCGGTGATTTCCTCTCCCTTTCCTTCTCTTAAAACTGATTCGGCTCTCTGGAGAACCGCTTACTACACTCTTTGTGTTTGTCTTCAGATTTGGATAAGGCGAACGATGAGCTTATGGATTTGGTGAAGGAGCTGGATGTACCCGAGGGAATAACATATGAAAAAGAGAACAAACGGAAGCAATTTCCAAGCAGACGCAGACAGAAAAAAAAAGGAAAACGTGGAACTGCCTCCACGTCGATCGATGCACACCACGCATCGATCGGCACAGCCTCAGGACCCACGTCGATCGACGCAACAGTCACATCGATCGACGCACGAAGGCAGTCAGACACGGAGAGTTCATCGGCAGAAGCAGCGCGACGTAGAAAAGGGATTGCAGCAGTTTCACCCATGTCAACCAACGCAAATCGGGGAAAGCTGCAATCTAACTCTTCCGCTGGTTCTGGAACTCCAGATGCTTCCGGCACACCTTGGGTATGGGAAGTTGGAAAAATTACTACGAGTTCTACGAAAGTACAAGTCCGCCATTGGGGGGACATTGAGAGACATCAAGGGGATCAGCCCCTCATTTTGCACACACAAGGTCCTTCTGGAAAAAGACACCAAGAAATGGGGGATGCAAGTTATCAAGAACAAAGATGGAAAGGAGGTCGCGAAAGGACCTGCCTGGACCCGACCTCCCTGATGGTGATTGAAGACTCCGAGGGATAAAAAAGTTGATGTTTGAGATCAACTACCAGGTATCATTCCCTCTTTGGTCTGATTTTCAAACTTATTCCACTCTTCGAGTTGGAAATAAGTTTGGGGGGATGTGGACAAGAGATGGAACGTCCTATCTTTTATTTATTCTGCTTTCTGTCTTTAATTTTTCGTACCTTTCTATTTTATGCTATTGTGTGGGGAAATTTTTGAGTTTTGAGATAACCTGAACGAGATTGTGAGATTAGAATTGATTGAGGGTTGAGTATTGAATTGATTGAGATTGTATACCGCATGATAGGACTAATTTGACACTTATACTTGCATGCTGATTGAGCTGATTTGAAATTAACTGTGGAAGAAAATTTTTAAACCCTTGTGTGAGAATTTGAGCCTTTATTTCGTTTCACATGTGTGTTTTGATTTCTCTAGAACTTGCCTATTTTCTGTGTTGAGACTGCATAGTGTGCACAAGTTTAGGAAATGATATTAGGCCATCTTTGTTAACCCAATATCCTAAACACTGTCCCTTCACAATAAATTTTCCCTAGTTAGCCATTTTGAGCCTGTACATTTTTTCTTTCCTCTTCTATGAGATTAAGAAAAGTATTGTCTCACTCATGTCTTGAGTTGTGGTATGTATGGGGATTGATTAGTAAATTGTTGATAAGATATGATAAATTAGTGGTGAAAAGATGTGTGAAAAAGAAGCTCAAAGAAATAAATAGAATTCTCATAAGCTCTCTGAAAAGAAAGGAATACAAAATTATCGAAAAGAGCATAAGAGATTCAAAATGAGCTATAATATATATATATATATATATATATATATATATATATATATAT
>JAPKLW010000155.1:632037-682888 GCA_026898455.1 Plectranthus barbatus | reverse complement strand
ATATATATATATATATATATATATATATATATATATATATATTGTGAGTTTGTTGATGTATATGAGGAGATAAGGTGGATGATTATAGATAGTGGTTGGAAATGTTGAGAGTCATGAACTCAATTGATTTAGTCACTTGGCCATATTTCCCTATCTTATCAGAAAAAGCCTACGTTACAACCGTTCGAAAGTCCTTTTTGATTCTAGACTTGTGTGCATATTTTAGCAGTGGAGATATTAGAAAATCTGCAAGCCTATGGCAGAAATTTCTTCATACATGTTGTTGAGTGCTTTCAACTTTACCTTAAACACTTGAGAGTTGAGTGATACACTTCCTGTGAGTTCTTCCACGGTTGATGAATTTTCTGTCTCTTTCAAATTGCTTGTGGGTAGTGGATTCTTGGTTCTCGACTGTGATGAATCTTGTGAGGCATTGCACTTTAACCACATGATCTTTTGATTTCTTTCTTGCCTATTGATTGAGGACAATCAAACGTTCAAGTTTGGGGGATTTGATAAGTTCATTATTTCACTCACTTATCTATATTATATTTATACTATTTTATGTAGTTTTATTGAGTTTATATATATAATTTATGCATGAATCAATATTAGGTGGTTTTAGGTGTATTTTGATGTTTATGCAGGTTTTTAGGCCTAAACTCACGAGAAAACCGTTCTGAAAGCAGTAACGTGTAAGAGTAGCAGTGAAGAGTTCTTCCACAAGAGGAATTCGGGCTATTGGCGCATGACAATGGATGATTCTTTGAGTTAGCTCTCCAACGCAACTGGAATCGGGTCAATCGGAGTTCGGAAGAGGAAGTTATGGCCAAAATCATGAGACCGCGCAGAAGGGGCGAGAAGCTGCGTCGACAGACGCCAATCAGCATCGATCGACGGCGATTTGGAAGCCTCGTTGATTGACGGGGATGCCGCATCGATCGACGTGGACTTGCTGGCGCGGGAAATTGGCTGAATTTGAGTTTTTTTCATATCTTTAGCCCTAGATTTGATTTGATACACCTCCACCTCTATATATAGCTTTGTAAATTCGATTTTTGAGAACCCCCAAGCATTCCGAATCATTCCTCATTCCAGATTTCAGATTTTTAGAGATTCCAAGAGTTTTTAGGTTTATGTTTGAAGACATATTTTTGTGGGAAGACATTCAGACCAAGCTTTTATGCAATTCAGGTTTTATCTTTCCATGATGAATATTACCTTGAATATATGTAACTAAATCTCTTCCTCAGATTCTAGGGTTTCGAATTATCAATGTATACATGTTTGATTAATTGAATTATATTCCCTTTCCCTTCGTAGTTTGTGAAATCTGTGCTTATTCATAATCTTGATTTGCTGATCACATCTTAGGATTATCTAGTTGATTACTTGAGACGTAACTGTGATAGTTTTCAATGGAAAGAGATTTTTACAATATAATTTGATTTCTTGTCGTAACTGAAGGAGATTGATTGAAGGAATAAATCTGTAGATCTTTGGAGTTAGTTAATTTATCTTGAGACCGAGCGGAGATAGGTAATTAATTAATCTACTTTACGAATTGTCCAACAAAGAAGTTCGTAATACTTTTCTGATGTTTCACTACGAAGAGGAATTAAAATTGGGAATTAATCAATTCATTCATACATGTCATACTTGATAGGTAGATATCCCTGGAATCTGTGCTTCTCTTATTTGAATCCAAAAGCCTTTTAATTTCCTGTTTAATTTTCATTAGCAAGTATTGCGATTTTCAAAACAACCAAAACTTTTAAATTGATTTTCCTGACCAGTATTTTGAGAACTTATGATTTAGTACTTAAGGTTTTTTGTTGCTTCATTCCCCTAGATCGATAACTTTAGGGTTTACAAATTTATTTGCCACTGTTTCTATAATTAATCTGTAGAAATTACAGTGATCAGCCACACACCCGAGAAATTTTTTTCAAAACTCCTTTCAAAACAATCACGTCAGGAGGAGCTCATAGATCACACCCTTAGACAGCATGCATTCACACAACACACATCTATTTTGAAGAAAGATTATTCATAATCAGAGGGGTGATTAAGCTACACACACTGTGAGAGTAAAGTAAGTGTGGATACCAAAAGGTTGGATTCACACAACTAACCTTGCAAAACCCGAAAGGATACGGGGACCTAAATAATCTCTTCTGTGTTGCAGGGTACGAGTCCTCTAAAGAAGTCAAATACCTGGATATTAGACAACGGTTGTTCGGCTCATATGACAGGAGATAGAAGTTTGATCAAGGACCTAGAAATATATGAAGGAGCATTAGTCAGCTTCAGAAACAAAACCACGGGTTAAGTGATTGGAAAAGGATACGTGGAACATAATGGAATAATCATTCAGAACATATCCTTGGTCACTAATCTGAAACACAATCTTCTCAATATAAGTTGTTGGGAAAATATTTGTAAATTACCCTTAGGTTCTAGTTGTAAAAGGTTTTGTTGGATCAAACCTTAGTAGACGGTCGATCATTGCTGAACCTTAGCATAGCTTAGCATCCGATGTAATGTCCTGTATAGGTTAAAACATCGTGTTATAATAGAATAGGCCAATTGAAATATCTCAGCAAACATCGAACAATGCTGAAGGCTGTGCGTATTAAGAAATCTAAGAAGATCAGCATTCGACAAACGCATTCTTGACCGCTGAAGATGCTAGCAGATCAAATCAGAGTAGCAGACAAAGCACTCGCTGTGCAAGGAGATCAAAAGCATGCTGAAAGAGACCCAGCATCCCGTACTAGCAGAAGCTCAGCAAAGCAAAACAGAAGGACTGCTACACCGCCACTCTGACTAACGCGCGACAATTAGCCATGTCAGAAGTAGGACGGAAAAGCCTGTCAGAAAGCAGAAAAATCAATAATTAGCTACCCGCATTTAAGGAGAAAGATCCATTGTGTCTAAACGAATCTATCGACCCAAACTTCAAGATCATAACTATAAAAGGAAAGTCAAAAGACAATGCAGGCGCTGCTCACTCTCTAATCAGAAACACAATATACGAAAGAATCAAAAAGGCAAGAGAGCAGTCCAAGTTGAAAGGCGAATTCAGAAATACTCAAAGGCCTTCAACACTCCGAGTGTCTCACTATGTCTGACATTCATCTGAGTGATTCTTGAACTGGTTCAAGAATCTTCAATCATTGGGATCACTTTTCAATTAAGGAAAGCATCCAGCAGTCAATTTTGTGTGAAGAAATTGACTAAGGCTGGCATTGAAGCCAAGCACACTCGATAGTTCGGAGAGAATTCTAAACTACTCCAAAGTAAGTGGTGAAAGCGAGCTTTACGAAGGTGCGCCCTTGACTCAGCTGGAGCTACACCAAGAAAGTCCGGAGTGTCGGAAGATAGCCGTAAAGCAGACAGATCCTCAGAAGGTTGGCTGCTGAACAGGAAAGGCAATTCTTTGTACACCGTATACTTTCTAGTAAAATTCTTAGCGATTCGGCTAAGGAGTGGACGTAGATCATTTGATCGAACCACTATAAATTGTGTATTGTTTTGTCGTTACTGCTTCATGATCTATTAAATTTTTAAAACCTAGTAACCACGCTACTAGCGTATAACTAAAAAGGGTAACCTAAGAAAACTGTTGGTCCCGGATATCAGGGTATACTTTGGCAGCGGAAAATACGTAAGTTCGTTTCTTGCACTCTGCTGGTTACACAGCTGACTGGGACCTTGTCAGCTGGTAAGTCAACTGGCAACTGAGTATTCAGCTGACTGGCAACTGGCTGGTCAGCTGATGACTCAGGACTTAGCTAATTTTAGAGTCGAGTTTGCACAGTTATAAACTGGTTTCAGTTATACTCCAGCACTTGGGTGCTGGGTTTTAAATCAGTAAGTAAATGCTGAAAGCAGTAAATAACAAGGATATTTTATAGTGGTTCGATCAACTGATCTACGTCCACTCTCCAGTCGAAGCACTGGAAATTCACTAAAAAGAGTAATCCGGTACAAGATATCCTACGATCTATTTCCAGCTGGTAGATGCCTTGTCTACCAGTCCACTGGATCAACCGCTCCCGGTCCTTGTCCTTCTTCAACTCTCGTCAGATGGATGGAGTGCGAGCACGTCACTTCAACCTCCTCCTCCGACTGATTGGGTGTTGAGTTCTCCCAAGAACTTGACTCTTGCTGGCGGCAAAACTGCCCGTAATAACTCTGGAGCTGGCTGGCTCAAGAGCTGCTATGTTCTTCCTCGGAATGAGAAAGAACACCAAATGAGATCAATAACTCACAAGCTAGAAGCTTGGAGTCTCGTGTTCAAATGATTGACACACGGAGTAGCTTTAAGAAAAGCCTCGAAAGATTGCTTATACGCTGATATGAATGCGTTTGAGCTTTCGGTAGGTCAAGAGTGGCTAAGATTGGGCAAGAGTATTGAATGCTGTTGGATCTCACGTATTTATAGACGTGAGATTCAGATTCAAATACTAGCCGTTTGGACACATCCGGAAAAGTCTCTGTCCTCGCATGTCCTTCTGCAGGCGGCAGGTAGGAATTTCCGGAAAGCGCCATACCTTTGATCGCTTTATCTGACACAGATCTCTTTGTGTCAGAACGACTCTATTCGTCAGTACGAGGAATCGGAACTGGTGTCTCGAACTGATAGACTTTAAGGCATCCTCCTTAAAGTCATACACTGTCAGTTACTTCCTCAGACGAATCTTCTTTTTGTCTCTAAGTCTTCGGGAGAGCGAATCTTCAATTCTGCTGATAACCTCCGACTGGTAGATCATTCTGGTGATCTTGTGCTGGCAGTCTCTGCTGGTGACTTTCCTTAGCACAATCAAGGTCTACCAATTCATCTGATGTTATCTCTTGGAATCTCCCGTGACTGGTGGCTTCACCGCTGGTGAATAGTGTCAGCCAGAACACATATTCTGCTGGTAAGATCTCTCAGCCTCCTGCTGGTGAAATCTTCCCAACTGGTGAACAGTAACCAGTCAATAGCTCTACTCCATGCTGATGAACAGTGTCAGCATGAGTCTTCGTCAGCCGCTTGCTGGTGAGACTTCTCTCAACTGGTAAGCACATCTCATGCTGGTGAACAGTAGCCAGCATGAGTCTTGATCAGCTGCGACTTACAACTCAAAATACCTAAACAGGACTTTACATTTGAGACTAGAGCTATTCTATAGACAAACTGACGCTGGTTGGACTTAGGATTTGATCCACCAAAACGCTTAAACACCAAATCTAAGATCTAAGCTATCAACTGGAGAAGGGAAACTTAGCCAGATTTCCCAACAAAAACCTTAATCAGAAACGAAGTTGAGAATAATCTAAATACAATAAAATGCAATCTATTCCGCTGCACTTCGTGTGTGTATTTTGTTAATAACCACGACGACTCTGATCATAAGGGACCAACAAGTGGTATCAGAGCAGGAGGTTGAAAAACCGACTGCTTCTGAGTCGCTTAGGACCTAGATCCTAGTCTTTCCTTGCGTCTCTTGTATTGGAATTTTACACAGCTCAGGTAACGACGATGTCTAATCACGCTCTCCCGAAGTACAACAAGGATGGATTTGAAACATGGAAAAAGAAGGCCATGATCCAGCTGCAGAGCATACACCCTGAGATGAGGGACATCCTAACGATTGGACCTATTGAAATCATGAAGGTCAACACCGCACCCCCTGGACCCGCTGGTGGTCAACCCAGACCTGAGATGGTGAGCAAACCGTACGAGGAATGGACTCTTGAAGACAAAAAGAGAGGCCAATTGGAGTTTATCGCCATGAAGCTAAATATGGAATGTCTACCCCCCTTAATGTCCAACAAAGCTCTAGATTATAACACTGCAAAGGAGATGTGGGACTATGTGTGCGAAGTCTCTCAGGAAACGGAACAGATGAAGCGAAACAAGCTACAAGTCGCGGTTGACAAGTACGAATCCTTCGCCATGATTCCAGGAGAAACCATTCAAGAGATGGAAGAAAGGTTCAACACTATCATCGCAGAACTCAAAAATGTCGGCAAGACATATGACAAATGGGAAATGAATAATAAGATTATATCCAAGCTTTACCCCAGGAGTGATTGGTTTGTCAAAATGACGAGCATGAGTGAGAAAGATCTCAACAGTATGATGACCGCTGAAGTCTTCTCACAACTCAAATCACATGAATTCATCATTCAGCAGTCAAAGAAAAACGAAGCTGCTGTTGTACATCCAAATTCCACAAACGCTGGAACTCAAGAAGACGCAGCATACTTTGTCAAGAAAGATGGAAACAAATGGAAATCTCCGAGGAAACCCTTCTACAATCAAGAAAAGTCTACACCTGCCTCTGCTACATCATCCAAGGAGACCTCATCAACTTCTACAGCCATCGATGAAGATAGGAAAATAGGAGAGCTGGAGGAACAGATGAAGAAGATACAAAAGATGATTCTGGAAGCTAAAGCCGAAAAAGAAGCAAAAGCAAGCATGATGCAGCATCCTACAGAAAAAAAAATAAGAACATGCTTTGAATGCATGTCTCCTGATCACTTGAAACATGACTGTCCAAAAGTGAGTCCTGAGGAAAGAGAACGTCTGCGTCAGAGATTTGAGAGGCGAGCAGTACGAGCTGTAACGAAGGCGTTGCTAACTAGGACTGAAGTTCCAGATATTCCGGACAATGATGAGGAATATTATCCCACCGATGAGGAAGAAGAAGCCCTAATGGTCTTTATGGCAAAAATCGTTGGAGATGGAGAACCACTCGCAGATGCTGAGCAACCCTTCGAATCGGCCTTAGCAGTCGACAATCAGGAGGAACATGATTCGAGTACTAAGACATCAGGCATGTCAAATGAGTGGATCCTGGACAGTGGCTGTTCCGCGCATATGACTGGAGATGAAGAATTGTTCTCAGACATTCAAAAGTCGTATGGTCCATCTGTAGTATTTGGTGACAACAGCAAAGGAAGAGTGCTTGGCAGAGGATGCATAGAGCGGAATGGACTAAGAATTGTGAATATTGCTCTCGTATCCAATCTCAAGCACAACCTGCTAAGCATTAGTCAACTATGCGAAAACGGGTATACAATATCTTTTATTCATACAGGATGTTCTATAGCTGACAATGTGACAGGAGAAGAAAAGCTCAGAGGAATTCGGAAAGGCGGACTTTATGTGGTTGATTGGCAAAGTGGTCAACAACATTCATGCTTTCTGGCACTAAATAAAGAAGAAACCACTTGGTTATGGCACAAGAGGTTAAATCATTTAAATTTCAAAACCATCAACCATATTGCCAGAAATGATCTTGTCACAGGGTTACCTCAAAACAACACATTTCGTAAGGAAGGCATTTGCAAAGCATGCCAACAAGAAAAGCAGACCAGAGCGTCATTTCACTCCAACCAAGAAAAGAATACATCAAGCAGAATCCTTGAATTATTGCACATGGACCTATTCGGACCTGTTACTCCACCCTCAGTAAGTAAAAGAATATATACCCTTGTGATAGTTGATGATTATTCCAGGTATACATGGGTTCGTCTACTGAAGACCAAAGATGAGGTCAAAATCACTCTACCCGAGTTGATCCTCAAGGAGCAAAATAGCAAAGAAGTGACAGTGAAAAGGATTCGATCTGACAATGGAACAGAATTGTGCAACGGCATTCTCATGGATTTTTGTGCAGAAGCCGGTATAAGTCCTGAGAGATCCACTGCTAGGACTCCACAGCAGAACGGTCTAGCAGAAAGAAGGAATCGAACTCTGAAAGAGGCAGTGCGATCTATGCTAGCCGATGCTGACTTACCTGCTAGATATTGGGGAGAAGCAGTGATGACTGCTTGCTACACGCAGAACAGGAGCTCTATCAACAGCCGATTCAACAAAACTCCCTATGAAGTATATAACAGTCGTAAGCCTAATTTAGATTATCTACGTGCTTTTGGTGCAACATGTTATATCCATAATAACGGAAAGTCAAAACTTAACACTTTTTCGCCTAAGTCGGATGAGGGTGTACTTCTCGGATATGGTCACCCCACCCACAAAGGATATAGAGTGTTAAACAAGACTACTAGGATTGTAGAAATAACATGCAATGTTATTTTTGATGAATCTACTTTAGTGCGCAGAGCTGTCAATGAGACCAAGGATAACAATCATGAGACTAATGATGTTAATGGTCAATCGATCTTGAATTATCATAAAAACTTACGATTTGACTCGACTAAGTCTATGAATTAATGTAATCCTGATCGGACAAAACCAGGAGACCAGGCCAGTGATGCTAACGTTCATGCTGAGGCCAACTCTCAAAAGGATATCTTTAATCCACTAGATGATCCAGACGAGGAAAATCCAAATCCTATCCGTATCGCTGAGGAAGTTAATGCTGCTGAAGATCTTGGCATAGGAGTGGCTGAAATACCAGCTGCTGAAGCACCTAATGCTGAAAATTCCGCTGGAAGAGGAGATACGGATCACGGTATTCCTATAGCCGAAGGATGGGACGCTGAAGAAACACCTCTTCTTGAAGATCGAAATCCTAACACACAAGATGTTGCGCATGAAGTGGTCAATGCAGAACAGACGAATTATCCTAGAAGAAGAAGAACTGCTGGAGAACCAATCAGACCAGCATGGCTGCGTGAACATCCACTAGAAGATGTTCTTGGAGATATCAATGACCCAATCTTAACCAGACAAGGATCTGCAATGTTTTCGTGCTATCTATCAAGTGAAGAACCAACTAAAGTTGAGGAGGCACTACGTGATCCAGACTGGGTAAACGCTATGCAAGAGGAACTTGCTGAATTTTCTCGCAACCACGTATGGGATCTGGTGGATAGACCAAAACATCAGAATGTCATAGGCACCAAATGGGTATTCAAAAACAAGAAGAATGAATCAGGCTTGGTAGTGAGAAATAAAGCACGTCTTGTAGCCAAAGGATACAAACAATGTGAAGGCATCGACTACGATGAGACATTTGCGCCAGTAGCAAGACTGGAAGCAATCAGATTATTTCTCGCCTATGCAGCGCATCATGAATTCTCGGGCATGCAAATGGACATCAAAAGTGCATTCCTAAATGGCGAACTCAAGGAAGAAGTCTATGTTGAGCAACCTCCGGGCTTTGAAAATGGAAATCAGGTCTATAAACTAAGAAAAGCCTTGTACGGACTAAAACAAGCGCCTCGAGCGTGGTATGGAACTCTATCTAAGTTTCTACTTGACAATGGCTTCAAAAAGGGAAGGATTGATCAAACACTCTTCCAAATTAAGGACGAAGGAAGCATTCTACTCGTACAGATCTATGTTGATGACATCATCTTTGGCTCAAAGAATCAAGCTCTCTGTGACAAATTCTCAAAGCTAATGATGAGTAATTTTCAAATGAGCATGATGGGAAGAATGTCCTATTTTCTCGGACTTCAAGTTCACCAATCAAGTGAAGGGATATTCATTCATCAAAAGAAATATACGCTAGATCTAATTGTGAAGTACTGTCCAGAGAAATCCAAGAGCTTAAGGATCCCCATCAGCAATGCGTGTTTAGCAGATCTTGAAAAAGATGGAGATGCAGTCAATCCTACCTTGTATCGAGGAATCATCGGATCTCTGCTATATCTCACTGCCAGCAGACCCGATATATCATATGCTGTGGGATTATGTGCTAGATATCAATCTCAACCAAACAAGACACATCTTGATACAGCAAAGAGAATCATCCGCTATTTGAAATGCACAGAAGGATTAGGGATTTGGTATCCAAGAGCCGACAGTCTGGCTCTAAGTGGATATTCAGATTCGGATTTTGGAGGATGCAAAATTGACAGAAAAAGCACCAGTGGTACATGTCAATTCCTTGGGCACAAACTGATTAGCTGGTTCAGCTAAAAGCAACACTCGGTAGCAACCTCAACCACCGAAGCATAGTATGTAGCGGCTGCTAGTTGCTGTCAGCAAATTCTGTGGATCCGACAACAACTCCAAGACTATGACATCTCTCCTGAATGCGTGCCAATCTATTGTGACAACAATAGTGCTATGTGCATCACAAAGAATCCAATACATCATTCCAGGACAAAACACATTGACATCCGACATCATTTTATTCGTGATCATCAAGAAAAGAAGGATATTGATATTCAGCGAATATGTAATGAGGAACAAATAGCAGACATCTCCACGAAGCCCCTTGCAGAGGTTAGATTCAAAGAGTTATGCATCAAATTGGGTATGATGGAACTAGATGTTGCTGTGGATGAATGAGATATTATTCTCATTCTTTCTGGTTTTCTTTGGAACTCTTATGCTACTTCCGATGGATATGTTCAGATCTATACTTAGCAGAGAAATTGATTTTGCTCAGCAAGGTGTGAAAAATGCAGATGCAACCTATACTCTGTCTAAAGAGACAAACAACAGGAGATCAACACATTCATTCATATTCAAAAGCGGATCGAGTCCACATTACAGAGGGAAAATGGGCACCTTCGGCCAACATACAAAAGATTTTATGGAAATCATCTAGAGAGGCGACACAGACTTGTAAGGGTAGAAATCAGCCCCTTGAAGGTTGGATGGACCGTCAGCAATTTCTGGAAAGTACTTCTCATCAACCAGCTGAGCTGCATTCCATTCCGGAGAGGCACGAACGGATGAAGCTTGACGGCCTCCCAGACGTTCTTAAAAATATATCCAGCCCAGTCAACGGAAGCAGCATCATCCATGGCCATCATCGTCTGCCAAACGGGCCGTGAGAAATAGAGGTCATAGGGTTCCTCTCCAAGAAGGATTTCATGGGCAATGCGGAATAGGACCCAGTATGGTGTCCTAAAGCCCGAAGCAGGGATGTCAGGGCTGAAATCAAAACGGGGAGAATGACGCCACTTCTCCCATGCCAGCCACTCTGGAGCCACCTCCTCTGAAAGATAGTCCTCCATGGACAACGGACCACGAGGAAGCCCAAAATCAACTGCAAAGGTGTCAGGGGTCCAGTGAACAAGCCTATTATGGAACACCCCATAGATTGACCCTGGCCCAACATGGCACTCACTGAGAAAATCCCTCAATACTTCCTCCTAGAAACAATGAGGGGTAGCACACAGAAATTGAGAAAGACCCCCCCCACTGCAACGTAGATATGACCTTCACGGCCACATCACACTCGTCTATGTAGTACCTATCCAGACCCGACTCATCAAGGATCAGGTTACGTCGGATATCTATGACTCGGGGAGGAGATTCCATGACTTAAGGGAAGGACTCGATTTCTTAAAGATGAAGAAGGTTGAAAGAGAGAATCAGAGAAGAAGTGAAGATGAGATGTTTGGATAATCTCAAACTCCGGTATTTAAAGGGGATTTCTCATTTATGACGAGAAGAAAGAGAAAAATCTATCTGAAGATCGCAATGATTTATCCCTTGGAATACGAAACGTCGCCAATAAAGGAATCGACGTGTATGCATGGAAAGTCAAATCAATTTTCCAGCAATAGGGAGCAAGGAGTGTTGAGAAGATCGAGGATCACATCATAATATTTTTTATTCTAATCTCTCTTTGACTCAGCAGTTCCTCGAAGGCTGCTGAAAATCAGAATGCTGGAAGGGATCGTATTCAATCAGCGTCCTAGAATGGATGCTAAGCAATAACCTATCCCAAAAATTGAGGCGGGATGACTCAAAGTTCAAACTTGATGGGACCCGATCAGACGTAATTAATGCTTGCAAACTGCGGCACCAACTGAGGAGACGCCACGTTAGAAACACTTGAGTGTGTATCGGAGCATGGGGAGCCATATGGAAAGACTCGTTTTTTCTGAACCGTCGATCTAACCTTCCGGAGATTTTCCCTCAACAGTTAGATCTCACATTCAAACCAACCCTACCTTTGCTCTAATCACTGTTCATTTTCTTCTCATTGTTCTGAAAACAAATATTCCCAAAACAGTGAGTATCCATAATTTTTTTCTCTCGAGATTTTTCTCTCACAGATATGGCCACAGATCCCCTAGCCTCATCTTCCCAGAAATCTACTAGTCAGGATCAACATCCTGAATCTAATAAACCTCGTCCATTCAATTTTCCACCAAATTCTGAAGAACCTTTACATATGCGACATGCACCTGGGTTCACTGGGATACTAAAGAAGGAAGATATTGATGATTCTATATCATATGGTCAGCTCGTCATGATGGCAAAGAAGAAATCCCTAGCCGCCCACTCAAAGGAACAGAGGCGTCTGGCTCAAATTATGAAAGATAGAATCTTGTACAAACGTCTTGCTGCTGAACATTTTCCTGATTGGATAATGGACATCCTCGAGAGCGAACAGGTAACTCATTACTTATCTGCTGAACCCATGCATTTTCATCAGCATATGGTTTCTGAATTTTATGCCAGAGCAGTGATAAGTAAAGATGGGAAATCTTTTAAAACCTGTGTTTATGGAAGTATCATTGAAGTTAGTGCGGATATTCTTGCTAAAATGTTTCATCTTCGGAATGAGGGGGAACGTATATCCCAGTATAAAGCAACTGATTATGATGAGATGGAAAGACGTTGGAATTCTTGGAAGAAGCCTGGAGTATTAAAGGATAAGAAAGGCCATGTGATTACCTTCAGGGCTGCCACACCCATTAATTCCTTACAGGATAAATATAAACTTCTAGCCGAATTGGTGATCAAGATGTTCCAATGCGACGCCGGATCTTACTCTGAACTTTCTGCTAAGAAATTTGCGGTAATGATGGCTCTCACAGACAAAGTGAAAGGAAATTGGGCTGAGTACTTCTTCGAACGATGGGCAGAACATGCCAAGAAGAACGATCACATGTCTGTGGATGGAACCTTTTCCTCAAATGTTAGTTTTGGATTGAAAATAAGCAAGTTTCTGGAATTGGTCATGCATTCAACAAAAATTGATCAAGGAGTACAATTGGCCGCCACTGATTTCATTCCAGTCACACGGAAAGCATCCAATCCCCTTGATTACAAGAAACCAAGAATACGGACAAACCTACTTCAGATGAGGAAGTAGACGAGCGTTCTCTGGGTGAACAAGTAATGCCGATAGCAACGCCTATCTCTGCCGACGAGATAGCAACATTAACTCAGAACGCTGAAACAGAGCATTGTTTCAAACAGCTTGATGATATTGTCGCTCTTGGAGATATACCAACCGAACAGATTGAGGAAATTATGGACCAAAAGGCCGCTCTTCAGGAGCCACTTGTAATTGGTCAACTTGCTGTTCCAATTTCTTCTGAACAGCAAAAGGGCACTGCTCCCACCAGAAAATCTGGTCGCCAGCGTCTATGCAAAGTTGCTGAGTTAAGCCCTATCCCGATCTCGAAAGTGCCAGACTCTCCCCTATCATCCAAGAGTCATGAAGAACGCTTGCAAGGTATCCGTGAGAATTAAACGAAAGCGTGAAGAAAAGAAAAGGGCACAGGAACTAAAGGAATTTCGAAAGGAGAAGGATAGAATCACATTCGAAGGAAGGGATCTAAACTTCGAAAGAATAAAGAAATCTCATCTAGAATGGATAAGTCAAAAGGAGAGTTCTGATCTCACACCCGATGAAGAAACTGCTGAGGATTCAAGCAGAGCAGCAAAGAAAGGGAAGACAAAAATTGACCCTGCTCTGACCGACAAAGATTTGGATAATCCTTCAAAGACTATAACTGCAGCAGATGGTATGGCCGACAAAGAGTTGAATATGCTAATTCAATCTGGCGCTTTTGAAGCTACGGAACATTCCAAAGGCAAATCGGTTCATTTTCGCGCGCCAATTGCTACATCTCTTCAAGACAGTAGCTCATAAGAGACTGAAACACGACCAGAGACCGCTGATAAGGATGTAGGGACATCGGTGATGTCTAACGAAAGCACAGGTACAAACATGTCCACTGCCGAGTTGGTCGCTAAAGAAACAACTAAGGATCCTGGATCTGGAACCTCCACTGCCAAAGAATCCTCCGATATGGAAAATACTATTGGACCTGCTAAGGAGCCACCAAGTGAAGCCATAGATCACACGGGTGGTGAAGAATTCACAATGGTTGAAATCCTGATGGAAGACACCATTGAATAAACAAAGAATACCTCTACTACAGCTGATAACCCGGTGAAACCAATCATTGATGAATCGATTGCAACCGATGAAGCTATGGCAGACACTGCTGAAGAAGTCCATGTTGCTGAGGAAACACTGGTCGTTGCTGATAGCATAGACCAAACAGAAGATTCAATGAACCTCGAAGTCTCCTCTGCTGGATGTCTGGATGAGTCCACCTGTTCATCGGAATCTGATTCTGAGGGGGAATCTGCCGAAGTATTTAATGCCAAAATCCTTCTAAAATACCCCACTCTACAAACTGAACAACTGAGGATACCTTTTAATGGTTTACCTGGCAAACCCTTTCGCTCACGACGTATAGCACAATGGTGTGTTGCTGTCTCAGATAATAAAGATATGAATGCAGATCTCAGAGATTGGAGTGAGGAGATCTTAGCCTTCGTAGAGCAAGAAGTAAATAGAGACATCACAGGTGTCTTTTCTGCTGAAATCGATGAAGAAACAGAGGAAGGAAGAGTGCTTGGCACTCAATTTCGACGATGGAAGACTTATGACTACATCATGCATGAACTCTGTGATGAAGAAATGATGATTGTTATCGCTAGAAAAGGTTTTAACTTCTGGCGTTCCGAAGAATCATGGGCAAATGAGTGGATGGACCAGCCTTCCTGCACGCGACAATACACTGATCAACAAGTACATGCTCGATTGCAAGCCATCCGAGCCCACAGGAAGTTTCTTCCATCACAGTCCCTGCCAAAATCACAGTTTGCGCCAAATAAGAAGTCCTTAGCGCACATGGCACTAACCAAACGACAAAGGGCTGCACTGATTGCTTATCGGAAACAAAAAGCCGCTTATGAGGAGAAAGTGCGGGTTAGAAATCTTGAACTAGCCGCACTCGAAGAAGAAAAAGAGAAGGAAGCCAGACGTCAGGACTACCTCAAAATTATCAAATTTCAGAAAGGATTTACTGGAAATGCAACTTCATCTCTTATATCTGAACCTCAAGGTTTTGGTTCAACTCTTGGACCGAATACAATGAGTGAGTCCTTGGAAGTAGCTACCAACGTCATTCTTGATGTTGCCGCACAAAGAGTTGACACAGCAACACAAGCTTCTGAAATTGGTACAGTGGAAAGCGACGATGGTGAAGCCACTACAGTAGCAGGCAGTACTGAAATAGTTCTCTCTGACTAACCCATTGAAGCAGAACCAGTACAAGTAAGCTTCCAATCTCTTGTCAACATTCTCAATGACGCCCTGCATCAACGCGATATCCAGCAAGCCAGATTCAATGAAGAAGTCCTGAAAGAGGTTGCTGATGTACGCGGAGCAATCTCTAGTGTAAAAACCTCCGTCTCAGAAGTTCAGCATCAAGTCGGACAAGTCACTACCAAGATCGCGCACGTCGAAAATACCGTGTCCACGGTACAAACAAATGTGGTGACTCTCCACAACAATCTTGACGCTCACAAGTCTTTCACCACCTCTGTTTTGGATGCTCTCAAAGAGGGGGAAGAAAGACGGATTGCAGAACAAGCAAGAATAAAAGCTGAGGAAGCCTAGATAACATTGAAAGAGAAAGAATTTGAAAGAACAATGATGGAACGAAGAATGAGGCTAGCAGAACAACAAAGAGAAGAACAACGGGCACGGATTGAACAGATGGAGAAATTAATGGCCATGACAATGAAGAAAGTTGAATCTCTTGAAAAGCCAAAACCTCCACCAGATGCTCAGAATTAAGGTCATTCTCTAAACCCTTGCTCTGTCGGTTTTCAATTTCTCTTTCTCTGAATTCTAATTCTACAAGTATGAACAATAGTTGATATACACTTTCTGTATACTCAACGGAAGATATTTAATGTTTGCTGAATGCTTCGCATACAATTTTGTTTTTAATCTCTAAGCTAAGTCTCAGCAATCCTTAATAAGCTTTGATCACACCAAAAAGGGGGAAATTGTTGGGAAAATATTTGTAAATTACCCTTAGGTTCTAGTTGTAAAAGGTTTTGTTGGATCAAACCTTAGTAGACGGTCGATCATTGCTGAACCTTAGCATAGCTTAGCATCCGATGTAATGTCCTGTATAGGTTAAAACATCGTGTTGTAATAGAATAGGCCAATTGAAATATCTCAGCAAACATCGAACAATGCTGAAGGCTGTGCGTATTAAGAATGCTAAGAAGATCAGCATTTGACAAACGCATCCTTGACCGCTGAAGATGCTAGCAGATCAAATCAGAGTAGCAGACAAAGCACTCGCTGTGCAAGGAGATCAAAAGCATGCTGAAAGAGACCCAACATCCCTTACTAGCAGAAGCTCAGCAAAGCAAAACAGAAGGACTGCTACACCGCCACTCTGACCAACGCGCGACAATTAGCCATGTCAGAAGTAGGACGGAAAAGCCTGTCAGAAAGCAGAAAAATCAATAATTAGCTACCAGCATTTAAGGAGAAAGATCCATTGTGTCTAAACGAATCTATCGACCCAAACTTCAAGATCATAACTATAAAAGGAAAGTCAAAAGACAATGCAGGCGCTGCTCACTCTCTAATCAGAAACACAATATACGAAAGAATCAAAAAGGCAAGAGAGCAGTCCAAGTTGAAAGGCGAATTCAGAAATACTCAAACGCCTTCAACACTCCGAGTGTCTCACTATGTCTGACATTCGTCTGAGTGATTCTTGAACTGGTTCAAGAATCTTCAATCATTGGGATCACTTTTCAATTAAGGAAAGCATCCAGCAGTCAATTTTGTGTGAAGAAATTGACTAAGGTGGGCATTGAAGCCAAGCACACTCGATAGTTCGGAGAGAACTCTAAACTACTCCAAAGTAAGTGGTGAAAGCGAGTTTTACGAAGGTGCGCCCTTGACTCAGCTGGAGCTACACCAAGAAAGTCCGGAGTGTCGGAAGATAGCCGTAAAGCAGACAGATCCTCAGAAGGTTGGCTGCTGAACAGGAAAGGCAATTCTTTGTACACCGTATACTTTCTAGTAAAATTCTTAGCGATTCGGCTAAGGAGTGGACGTAGATTATTTGATCGAACAACTATAAATTGTGTGTTGTTTTGTCGTTACTGCTTCATGATCTACTAAGTTTTTAAAACCTAGTAACCACGTTACTAGCGTATAACTAAAAAGGGTAACCTTAGAAAACCTTAATCAGAAACGAAGTTGAGAATAATCTAAATACAAGAAAATGCAATCTATTCCGCTGCACTTCGTGTGTGTATTTTGTTAATAACCACGACGACTCTGATCATAAGGGACCAACATAAGTCAACTGAGGGAAAGTGGTTACGTTGTCAGATTTGAAAAGTCAGAATGTCAGATAATTGACAAAGAGACACGCCAGATAATAATCAGAGGAATCAGAAGAGGAGGTCTGTATAATGTAGATTGGTCCAGTGGATTAAAAGGAACATGCCTCATAGCTATCAATTCCTCAGAAGGTCTAAACTGGCTGTGGCACAAGAGACTCAACCATTTGAACTTCAATTCAATCTGACATCTGGCGAAGCATAAATTAGTTGAAAGACTGCCAGAGAAAAAGTTTCAGAAAGATAGAGTATGCAAAGCATGTCAGTTTGGGAAACAGACAAAAGCCTCCTTCAAGATCAGACCAATTACTACAAGCACAGAGAAGATTCTAGATCTGCTTCATATGGATTTCTTTGGACCAGTCACTCCACCCACAATTGGAAAACGAAGATATACTTTAGAAGTCGTTGATGACTACTGATCGATGCTAAATCTGCATACAATTATAGAAAAGGGCAAATAAATAAATAAACAACCCAAGGGTTGGTCAATCCCACAAGGATAGTGCAACGAGGGAGAATCATTTACTAGATATGGTTTTCAGATCTTTTGTTTGGGCAAATCAATTTTTGGGGTTTTGGTTTTTTCAAAACAAATAATTAAAGGGAAATTCAAATAATAAAAAGCACAGATTCCAGGGAAATCTACCAATCTGATCAACTTGCAAGAATTAAATATTCAAACCCATGAAACACAAATTTGGTGGAAAACCTTTTATTGTGGAGTTAATTCCTTGGTCGAGCAATTAAAACCTAAATTACTAATTAGTGATCTATCTCCTCTCGGTCTCAAAATACACCAATTAATCAATTTCATAAATATCTAGATTTTCCTACAATTGAAATCTTCTTGGTCGGACAGATAATCAAAAATATTAAACTCTTACTTCCTATTATCGATTTTCACCTTTCGGTCATTCAATCAATAACTAAACCTATTCCAATTTTCATCTCTCGATCCTTCAATTGAAAATAGATTTGAAATAAAATCAAAGAGTTTAAACCAATAAAAGGGTTTGAATAAATAAATCTAAACAAGCATCACAGATGGAGAAACCCTAGAACATGTTTAGGGTTCTAGCCTAAAATATTAAAGATAAACATTTCAGGGAAAAATAAAGATTGCATTAAAAAGTAAAGGTTCAACAAATAAAAGTAAAGAGGAATTCTAAAGAAAACAGAAAATAAAGGTGTAAAAACTGTAAAGGGGAAAGAAGATAAAAACTAAAAGAAAGGGTTTCAAAACTAAAAGGGGCTCTAATTCTGAGCTATTGAAGAGTTTATATAGTAGTAGGGTTGAGGCCTTGGATGCATATCTTCAAAAGGTATGATTTATTGCTTCCAAATTGATGTATATCTTGTTCCCCAAGCAATTCTCGCCCAAAATATGTGAAAATCTCGCCAAATCTCGCCAAACAAGTCTGTCTCGGCCGAGATGGCCCTTGCCACGGCCGAGATAGCTTCATTTCGGTCGAAACAGAGACGTTTCCGCCACTTCCGACCCTTCTGCGCAGTCTCACGGTTTTGGCCATAACTTTTGCATCCAAACTCCGATTGATCCGATTCTAGTTGCGTTGGAAAGCTGACTCAAAGATATTTCAAATGCCATGATCCATTAGCTCAGATTCCGTCGGTGGAAGAAGTAGTGACTGTTCCTTTGAACATCTGCTGCTTTCGGTACGGGTTCTCCATTGGATTTGGCCTAAAACCTGCGAAATCTTACCATGGCAAGCGTAACACCCTCTAATATACACTCATGCTCAGTTTATTCAAGAAAACATACTAAATTGCATAAAACAAAGGAAAAACAATGCGATAAGTGAGTAGAAAAACGAGCTTATCAACTACTCAAGATATACATGGGTGGTGTAGCTCAAATCCAAGGATGAGGTCAAAATCCATCTACCAGAACTGATCAATCGTCTCCAGAATGAAAAAGGATTAAAAGTAAAGAGGATTAGATCAAACAACGGAATAGAATGGACTCGCGGAGCGAAGGAACAAAACTCTCAAAGAAGCAGTAAGAACCATGATGGCCGAAACTAACATTGGAAAGGGATTCTGGGGAGAAGCCTTGATGACAGCTTGATATACACAAAACAGAAGTGCATTCAACACGCGGCATCACAAGACTCCCTACGAGATCTACAATTGTCGTAAGCCCTCTATAGCTCATCTTCGTGCTTTTGGCTCTCCATGTTATATTCACAATAATGAGAAGTTTAAGTTGAATACCTTTAGCCCCAAGGCTGATGAAGGAGTGTTCCTTGGATATGGACACCCTTCATATAAGGGATATAGGGTATTCAACGAGAAAACCCAGCTTGTGGAGATAACTTGTTATATTGTTTTTGAAGAAGCTACTCTAGTGCGCAGGAAACTCCAAGAACTAAGTCTTGGAAATCATGAGATCAATGATGTCAATGAGGAATCTAAAAGTGATCTTGTTCATAATTAGAAGGTTCTTCCGACTAGATCTATGAGTGATATCTCTGAGACTCCGGTGACCTCAACTGAACTCCAAACAGTCGAGAGGGCCGATGATGCAAATGCCATTTCTGAGGCCTTATGGAACACATACATAAAAGAATCAGGTGAAATGAAGCCCCCTGAAGTACAGAATGTCATTGTGAGAGGAGAGCAAACTGGTCCCAAGGAAGTCAACCTTGAGGACATAAAGGAATCAAGCACCGGGGAGCCAGCTGCAGTTCAAATTTCAGAAGCAGACCAGGAAGCAGGTTCAGAACGAGGAGATGTGGGAACCTCTGAAGAAAAGGAGGAAACAGATCCAGAATCCGATGTTGAGCCATCTCAAGAGGAACATCCTACAGTTTCTGAAGATCCAGCCGCCCGTACTGAAGCCGTACCAATAAGAAGCCAAGCTGGTTAAGAGATCATCCCAAGGAAGCCATCCTTGATTATATTAGAAATCCTGTTCGAACCAGACAGGGGACTGCATTGATGTCTTACTTCTTATCTCAGACCGAACCAGTGAAGATCACAAAAGCTCTTCAATCTACAGACTGTATAAATGCGATGCAAGAGGAACTGTTGGGAATTATGTTGTAATACTCCCTTAGATCAAAATTATAAAAGGTTTTGTTGAATCAAAGCTTTAGCTAGCTTGGTCGATCATTGCTGAAGTCTAGCATAGTCTAGCAACTCACGTGTAATGTCCTGTTTAGGAAAAATATCAAGTTGTAATAGATTAGATTGCTAGATGTAATCTCAACAGATGGTAGCTGCCAGAGAAGTCAACAGACAAGGATGACTGCTAAGGAAGAAAGTAGTCATGTGCTAAGAAAAGTGATTGCTGAGGTGCTTGCAATCATATGGTGAAAAGAAGAGACTGTTAGGAGCATTCGCTTAGCAGTCAACAGATTGAAGATAGCAGAATGGTGAAGGAGTCAGCATTCGCTGCTACGAAAGAGATTGCTAGAAGCTATACCAATCAGAAGCCAAGATATCAAGTGATAGCAGAATGATGAATGGTCAGCATTCACTAGTACGTAGCAGATTGCTAGAAGAGCTCAGCAACCAAAAGACTTAGCAGATTGCTAAGAAGAGCTCAGCAATCAAAAGGCTTAGCAGAGTATTTCCAGCATTCTCCGATAGAACGCTAAGCAAGGAAATACTTAGCAACGACTTGCTAAAGACGCCCGTTCGGATAAAAGGTACAACAAAGGATGAAACCCTTACTTGAAGTCGGTAAAAAGGTATTGTACCACGCCGGAAAGGAAGAGAAAACAAGCAACCATTTTGGACGGAGAAGACCGTTGTGTCTAATGGGTCTGGAGATTCAAAGTTTGAATCTCCAAATATAAAAGAGAAGTCCTACAGAGAGATACGACTACTACTGCTTCCATTACTCACGAACTAAGTAACCTCAACTACATTCGAAAAGGCATTCACTATGAGATTCCTTTGACAAACAAAAAGAGAGATTAGTCAGTTGAGAGCCCTCTTAAAGAGAAGTATTCAAAGCTCTCAACAACCATAGTGTCCCCCATTGAATATTTGACACTATCTTGAAGAGATTCCTTGACTTTGTTCGAGAATGCAATCATTGGGATACCTTTCATACAAGGAAGCATCCAGCAGTCACATCTCTGAAAAGAGATTTATTCCGACGAGCTATTGCCAAAACCAGACAAAGTTCAGGAGAGAACTATAAAACCTCCATTACAACGAAGGACAAGTTTTACGAAGGTGCGCCCTTGACTTGGCCAGAGCTGCAGACTGAAAGATTGAAGCATCGGAGGATAACTTTGTAGTGGCTAGGTCGAAAGATCACTACCTGCTATAAGAGATAGGCAATTCCTTGTACTTCAAATATCTTTTTAGTGAAATTCTCAGTGATACGACTGTGGAGTGGACGTAGATCTTTAAGATCGAACCATTATAATCTTGTGTGTTCTTTACTGTTTTATTACTTTCTGTTTGTTTGTGGTGATTTGCAACTTAGCAACGACAGTTGCTAGAGTATGTATCTGTAAGAAACCCTAATAATAACTCCGAGCTAAACATTTTTGAAAATAAATTAAGTGCAAGATAATCATTAATCTTCCACTGCATTCGTGTGTTGGTTGTTTGCTATTCACCACGACGACTCTGATATGGGACCAACATGAACTAATTGAGTTCGCTCGCAACAATGTGTGGTATCTTGTGGATCGATCAACACATTAGTGTGTGATTGGTACCAAGTGGGTCTTTAAGAATAACAGAGATGAGACTGGTACCATTGTTCGAAATAAGGCAAGATTGGTTGCAAAAGGCTATGCTCAATGTGAAGGAATAGACTTCGATGAGACATTAGCCCCAGTAGCCAGATTGGAAGCAATTCAACTATTCCTAGCGTACGCAGCCTATCACAACTTCACAGTTCTTCAGATGGATGTGAAGAGTGCCTTTCTCAATGGAGAATTAAAGGAGGAGGTCTACGTAGAACAACCCCCAAGTTTCGAGCAAGGAAATCAAGAAGAAAGACTTTATATGGATTAAAGCAAGCACCTCGAGCATGGCATGAAACTCTGTTACAATTTTTGCTCAAAAGTGGATTTCAGAAAGGTGCCATAGATCAAACACTTATCAAGATTAAGGATGGAGAGGACATCCTACTTGGTCAGATCTATGTAGACGACATTATTTTCGGAAGCAAGAATACCAAGCTATGTGAGAAGTTTGCCCAACTTATGCAAAACAAATTTCAGATGAGCATGATGGGCAAGATGTCATACTTTCTTGGTTTGCAAGTTTATCGGTCTGACAAAGGGATATTCATAAGTCAGAAGAAATATACTAAAGACCTGATCAATAAGTTGTGTCCAGAAAAGACAAAATCACTGAGGATCCCTATGAGCACAGTTCTCATATCACTCTCGATGAAGAAGGAGAACCTCTCAATCCGACAACTTATAGAGGAATTATTGAATCCTTACTATATCTAACTGCCAGCCGACCAGACATATCTTATGCCGTTGGAGTATGTGCAAGTTCCAGGCAAATCCAAAGAAGTCTCACATGGAAGCGGCAAAGAGAGTTTTCAGATACCTCAAGAGTACATAGTCTTCGGGTATCTGGAATCCCAAAGCTGATAGAATCACACTGAATGGATTCTCTGATTCAGATTTTAGAGGCTGCAGAATCGACAGAAAGAGCACAAGTGGAACCTGTCAGTTTTTAGGACATAAACTGATTAGTTGGTTCAACAAGAAATATTATTCGGTGGCTACTTCAACCACATAGGCAAAATACATAGCAGCAGCCAGCTGTTGTGCTCAAGTGTTGTGGATAAAGCAGCAACTTATGGATTATGGAATAGATACCGGCTGCGTTCCTATCTACTGTGATAGCAAAAGTGCAGTTTCTACTTCAAAGAATCTAGTTCTACACTCCTGGACGAAGCACATTGATATTCGTCACCATTTCATCCGAGATCACGTGGAGAAAGAAGATGTCTCGATGGAATTCATTAGGATTGAAGACCAGTTAGCGGATATATTCACCAAACCGCTACCTGAGGCTCGCTTCAAAGAGCTATGCATCAAACTAGGTCTTCTATAGTTTGATGAAGTCTCAAGAGAAGGAGACAATAAGTAATCAATGAAGCAACTGTTGATTGTACTTGATTATTACTTTAATTAAGTCGATTTCAGTTTGTTTGATTCTTGCAGTTTGCTGAAGACAAAGAAACTAGGAATTCTTTTTCATTCATTAAAGACGGTTACAAGGAGACGAGTCATCTAAACACTAAGATTCCAGCGAAAGGAGGTCATCACATTAACAAATGAGAAACGAAGAGTGTTACACCTAAGGAAAAAAACCATCAACACATACATAGCTTGACTAATATAACGCAACAATTTATTCATGGATGCAGACAAGGCAGTGCCGGATAAAAATCAGAATCCTCAGTGTCGGGCCAGCCAAATATGAGAGATGGGACATCATGTTGGAGGAGCCAACTCAACTGCATATCGAAAGGAATTGGAGCGCTAGGGACATGTTCAAAAGCATATAACACCTTATCAAATATAAAGGAAGCCCAGTCAACCTTTCCTTCATCAACAAAGGCCATCGTTTCCTTCCAGACAAGCAGCGAGAAATCACGATTGGCCAAAGGGTTACCGACTATCATATGATTAATGATATCAAAAATGATTTGATATCGAGGCATTAACCACCTAGATGATACCGTCAGATAAAAACTGACATTCAAATTCCTCTACTGGTGCCAAGAGGACCATTCGGGCGCTGTAACTTCCTTGAGATAATCCCGATAGGAACGCCACCATTGGGAAGCTCGAAGCTGGTTGAGAAGGAGTCAACAGTGATGGATTTATATACTGAAAGCATTGTGATTGGTATATTATGTACAAGGTCGATTGGTTAATATACTGGGAATCATAAATGTTGTATGTTCATCTCCTGTATGAATTAACAAACATGTGTCGCAAACGCAATTATCCTCTTATCTCGTCGATAGGGAGATCATACGGTGTGTAGAAGATCACGGAAGATCGTATGGATCGTTTGACCTAGCGAGATATAAATAGTTATCACAACTAAGACAGTTCCAGGATAAACTGTCGGTGTAGGCTGCAACATACGCAGTAATAAGCATCTTATCTTGGATGGCTTGGTATGCTGGTGTGGGGCACACATTGATAAGGACCTAAGTCGAGATCGATTCTTTTATCTGACATTAAAAGAATCTAGATCTATATGGCTTGACGATATCCTAAGCCTACATGAAGGTACATAAGTATATGCAGATTGTGTATTACTTTGAGTTGTAGTGAAAGGCTCTAGTTGAGCTTGTATATCCGTATATTGGGTAATAGCAGTTTGTGTATGACTGTCTGGTATTGGAACTAGGTAACCACATCCAGTATAGGATGGTGACATTCCCTGAACAGCTCAAAAGGTTCGTTATGCTAAGTCCTGCAGGCTGATTAAGTTCAAGCATAAGTGAAAAGGTTTGAGTGGATTGATTCAGGAATAAAAGATGTTAATTAATTATATAGCTTGTCAGAGCTTAAATTAATTAACGAATGTCTGTAACCTTAAATGTGGGGATATACCGAGCCCATGCAACCCGTACCTCAAAACGTGGTAGCAAATAGGTAGGACAATATTGATTCTCTGGTGGAATGAATCAATATTAATTAATTAATTATATTCTGGGTTGAATATGGAAATTAATTAATTGATAGGCCTTATTTGCTATTTGTATTTTGGTCCCTGGTCTGGCCCATGAAACTCAAGCCCAATAGAAGTCCAGTATTTTCCTATAAATAGGCCTCAGTTCCTCAGTTCTCAACACACCACAAGATCATAAGTTGCACACAACAAACCAGGTTTTGGGAGCTGTGGTGATCGACTAAGATCTGAGAACGAGGAGGAAATTCTGCTTCTCAACACGGCAAGGGATCTGATAGAGAATCTTCACCAGATTTTCAGATCGAGTTGGGATACAGATCAGAAGATCAAATCAGGAGGATTTTTCTTCTTCTCTCTCTCCTTGTTTTCGAAAATAACTATTTTATTTACTCAAGATTTATTTCCTCAATCTATTAGAAATTAAATCTTTGTGCGTGGGAAAGATCAAAGGGAATCTCCGAGCACTTGTTCTTCAGAGTTCATCAATCCAGGTATTCCGCATAAACCTTCTTATGCATAATAATATAGGCACTTGCTAGGATCATTTATAGGCATAGCAATTTATTTTGATATTCCAATTAACGATCCTTGGCAAACGGACTTCGTGATTCAGTTCACGAATCCCTTCAATTGGTATCAGAGCCAGGTTGAATTAATTGGCTCTATCGGAAAAATAATATTGCCTATGAATTGCATGATTATTATTATTGAATGCATGTCATGGATGGTTTTGGATTAAATTGTATGTTTTTCGTCCTCGTGGTTCTCGGATTGATCCGCCCTTTTATATGGATTCATTTTTTACCCACGAGATAAATCTGTGGTTAGATTTAGATTTTAGAATGTAATTAGGATTATTCCATGTAATCTTTTATTTCAAAAAATTAAATCTGTAAAACGAAGAACGAAGAACGCGAAGAACACGAAGAACGAAGAACACGAAGAACAAAGGGCCGCACGATGCATGACAGCGCCGGCACGGCAGCAAGGCCATGCACGGCGGTCAGGTGCGGCGGGGCACGGCGGCAAGCGCACGGTGAGGCGCAGCGGCGGCGCAACCGCTCGTGGAAACCCTAGGGTTTCAGCACACGCGGTGAGCGCGCACGCAGGCAAAGGCTGCACGGCCCGTAACCAGCCATGCGCGGTGCGGCGGATCCAGGCAAAGGTTGACGACACGGGGGTGAAGCAGTAGGAGGCCGAAGATGGCGGCAGTGCGACAATGGTGCGAGGCACGCGCTGTGCGCGGCGGAACCCTAGTTTCTGCACGATGCCGGTGGCTCTCCTCCCTCCCTCGATCGGCATCGGCAGGAGCCAGGTGGTGACGGTGGCGGCTTGCGGCTGGAGGCGCGGGCTGGAGGCGGACCGACGGGGTGGCTCGCGCGCACGAGACATCGCAAACCTTGGGTTTGCATGCTGCACGCGCGTTACTCACGTCGCGCTTCTTGCGCGTTTTCCGGCGAGTCGTGGTGGCCAACAGTGGAGAAGAAAGGTGAACGGTGGTTCGAGCAATGGTCGGGCAAGCCAGGGTGATGGCATGCAAAACGGGCAACGGCTGGAGGAGGCGGCATCGCGGGCTGCAATCATGCACGTACGTGCATGGCTGCTACGCATGTCGGGAGCCCTCACAGCGGTGGCAAGTCGCCGGTGGTGGCTTGTCAGGCTAAGTTCTCGCGGGCTATTGGGCTTGTAATGTGTGCCCAGGCCCGCGATTTAGTTAACTGACCCAGTTGTCCAATTTTCTGATTAATCAAATCTTGGAGGCCCAGATTCAGAAAATAAATTCAGATCTCAGTCCAAGTAGTGGGAGCCCAGTCGAAGATCTGTATTATTAATTTCAACTTGTAATAGTTAGAATTAATTTTATTTCGTATCATGGGGCCACAAGGACATTTTTTATTTGCTTTATTATCTGTCTTCGCATGATATATGTGTTTAATTTAATTACGCAGCATATAAGCATGTTGTAGATAATAGGAGCACGTTTACTGCTTTTATTTACAGCTTTAAAGCATGCTATGTGATTTATTTTGTGTAATTAATTATAACTATAAATTCGGGATTCATACCTTGCATGATAGAATTTTAGCAATATTATAATTATGGCTACATAAAATAATATGTGCAATTGAACCTCATGAACTAAAAATTACTAAGCACATAATTTAGTAAGATCTCCACAAAGCGATCCTTTATTGGAAGTGGGTAATTTATTAGGTAAACGTCTACATGTGTAGCTTACTTAATTTATTATTCATAAGTTCTAATAGATAGGATTTTTTAAAACAAATATTTATTTCATGTGAGAAGTGGGAGTTCATGCGTAAACGTCTACATGTGTAGCTTGCGTATTGAATTTTCATAAGTTCTCTAGGGATTGAATTAAATGAGACAGCCTTATTATAGGGATCGGGTGTGTTCTAATAGATCCTTATATGGGAGGGTTGGCTTTGGTGGTAATCTAGCTTAGATGTTATCCAGAGTATAACTCATTTGTGATGTCCCTGCTCAGTAGGATAATATGGTCTTAAGTTAGTCTCCAATTATTAATTCCATTTTTCTAAGGAACCCGGGCATGGATTGGAATTAAAGAACTGGAATTCAAAGATGCAGTCTGGTTAAGTGTTTTGTTGTAAACGTCCACATGTGTGGCTTGCAATAGTAATACTTAGGCGAATTGGAGGAAACATTAATATTTCTTTATCATAAGGTTTCAATACTACGGCTATGGATGTATACCAGAAAACTGATTTGCCAGATGGTTGTCGAGCCATAGGGTGCAAATGGGTATACAAAAGAGAGAAAGGAGCGAATGGTGAAATTACAGCTTTCAAAGCAAGGCTGGTGGCGAAGGGTTATAGTAAGAAAGAAGGTGTAGACTATGACGAGACCTTCTCACCGGTAGCCATGCTTAAGTCCATTCGTATACTCCTAGCCATAGCAGCACATAAGGACCTAGAAATCTGGCAGATGGATGTCAAAACTGCGTTTCTAAACGGGTACCTTGAAGAAGGTAGGGACATCTATATGCAACAGCCAGAAGATTATGTGCAGAAGGGCGAAGAACATTTGGTCTGGAAGCTAAGGAAGTCGCTGTATGGACTTAAACAAGCTTCACGGTCATGGAATCTGCGTTTTGATGAAGTGATTAAATCCTATGGATTTTCACAATGCTCAAATGAGAGTTGCGTGTACCGTCTGTGTGTCATCGGAAGCGTGGTGTTCCTTGCACTTTATGTAGATGATATTCTCCTATTTGGCGACAATGTCGAACTATTGTCGGGCATAAAGGGGTGGTTATCCGAGCAGTTTCATATGAAGGACCTTGGGGAGGCAGGATACATCCTAGGGGTAAAAGTATTGCGGGAGCGCAATAAGAGGATGCTGACCTTGTCTCAAGGATCATATGTGGATACTGTGATTGCCCGTTTCAGCATGAAAACTGTCAAGAAAGGTTTGTTACTCTTCAGACATGGCATATATCTTTCCAAGATCAGTGTCCGGTGACACAAAGGGACAAAGATGAAATGAGGAACGTGCCGTATGCATCGGCTGTGGGGAGCCTCATGTATGCAATGCTATGTACGAGGCCAGATATCTGCTTTGCTGTAGGCATGGTAGCGAGATACCAGTCTAACCCTGGACAGGCGCATTGGACCGCAGTAAAGCACATACTCAAATACTTGAAAAGGTCTAGAGACTATTGTCTCGTCTATCAGTGTGAGGAGTTTTGCCCTGTGGGTTATACTGATTCAGATTTCCAGGCAGACCAAGACGTAAAGAAGTCCACCTCTCGATATGTGTTTACATTGGGAGGTGGGGCCATATCATGGAGGAGTGCAAAGCAGAAGTGCATTCCCGACTCCACCATGGAAGCAGAATATGTGGCAGCTTTTGAAGCTTCGAAAGAAGCAGTATGGTTTCGAAACTTTCTTCTGGAGTTGGACGTGATTCCTAAGCTGCCCAAGACAATCACGATATACTGTGATAATTCGGGAGCTGTGGCTAATTCAAAGGAACCATGAACTTACAGAGCAACAAAACACATTGAAAGGAAGTACCATATTATACGAGAAATCGTAGCAAGGGGTGATGTTCTAGTAGAGAAGATTGATACAAGAAATAATCTAGCGAATCCATTCACAAAGGCTCTGCCTCAAAAGGTCTACGAGATGCATGCACGTAAACTTGGGCTGAGGGCAAAGCTATCCACGTAGAATGTTTGATGTAATAGCTAGATTAGTTTAGACGTGTTATACTCTGGAAAGCACCCGTGTAATGCTTTGAGTGCAAGTGGGAGATTGATGGATTTATATACTGAAAGCATTTTGATTGGTATATTATGTACAAGGTCGATTGGTTAATATACTGGGAATCATAAATGTTGTATGTTCATCTCCTGTCTGAATTAACAAACATGTGTCGCAAACGTAATTATCCTCTTATCTCGTCGATAGGGAGATCATACGGTGTGTAGAAGATCACAGAAGATCATATGGATCGTTTGACCTAGCGAGATATAAATAGTTATCACAGCTGAGACAGTTCCAGGATAAACTGTCGGTGTAGGCTTCAGCATACGCAGTAATAAGCATCTTATCTTGGATGGTATGGTATGCTGGTGTGGAGCACACATTGATAAGGACCTAAGTCGAGATCGATTCTTTTATCTGACATTAAAAGAATCTAGATCTCTATGGCTTGACGAGATCTCTATGGCTTGATAAGTATTACTTTGAGTTGTAGTGAAAGGCTCTAGTTGAGCTTGTATATCTGTATCTTGGGTAATAGCAGTTTGTGTATGACTATCTGGTACTGGAACTAGGTAACCACATCCAGTATAGGATGGTGACATTCCCTGAACAGCTCAAAAGGTTCGTTATGCTAAGTCCTGCAGGCTGATTAAATTCTAGCATAAGTGAAAATGTTTGAGTGGATTGATTCAGGAATAAAAGATGTTAATTAATTAAATAGCTTGTCAGAGCTTAAATTAATTAACGAATGTTCGTAACCTTAATTGTGGGGATATACTGAGCCCATGCAACCTGTACCTCAAAACGTGGTAGCAAATAGGTAGGACAGTATTGATTCTCTGGTGGAATGAATCAATATTAATTAATTAATTATATTTTGGGTTGAATATGGGAATTAATTAATTGATAGGCCTCCTGGTCTGGCCCATTAAACTCAAGCCCAATAGAAGTCCAGTATTTTCCTATAAATAGGCCTCAGTTCCTCAGATTTCAACACACCACAAGATCATAAGTTGCACACAACAAACTAGGTTTTGGGAGCTGTGGTGATCGACTAAGATCTGAGAACGAGGAGGAAATTCTGCTTCTCAACCGGGCAAGGGATCTGATAGAGAATCTTCATAAGATTTTCAGATCGAGTTGGGATACATATCAGAAGATCAAATCAGGAGGATTTTTCTTCTTCTCTCTCTCCTTGTTTTCGAAAATCACTATTTTATTTACTCAAGATTTATTTCCTCAATCTGTTAGAAATTAAATCTTTTTGCGTGGGAAAGATCAAAGGGAATCTCTGCGCACTCGTTCTTCAGAGTTCATCAATCCAGGTCTCTATCGAGGTCACTACTATATCTCACAGCTAGCAGACCAAATATATCGTATGCTGTTGGTTTATGTGCGAGATATCAAGCAAACCCCAAAAAGTCGCACCAAGACACTACTAAGAGGATTGTACGATATCTCAAATGCACAAAGAGTCTAAGAATTTCGTATCCAAGGTCAGATGGTCTAGCATTGAGTGGCTACTCAGATTCAGACTTTGGAGGGTGCAAGATTGTTAAGAAGAGAACCAACGGGACATGCCAATTCCTTGGACACAAGCTCATTAGCTGGTTTAGCAATAAGGAGCACTTAGTGGCTACATCTACTACTGAAGCTGGATATGTAGCAGCCGCTAGCTGTTGTGCGCAAATCTTGTGGATTCGGCAGCAGTTGCTAGATTTTGATATTCCTCCTGAATGTGTGCCAATCTATTGAGACAACAATAGTGCAATGTGCATAACGAAGAACCCAGTTCATCATTCCAGGACGAAGCATATTGATATCCGACATCACTTCATCAGAGATCATCAAGAGAAGAAGGATATCGACGTCCAATATATATGCACAGAAGAACGGATTGCGGATATCTTCACTAAACCGCTAGCTGAGGCAAGATTTAAAGAATTATGTATCAAGTTAGGCCTTATGGAGTTAGACAATGCTATAGATGAATGAGTTGTTATTCTCATTCTTTTAGGATTTCTTGAAGCTCTGAAGGAGATGGAGAGACGTATCCCAGCTTATGTCTATAGACTGCTAGATCTTGATGCTAAGTCAAAACTGCTGAGCAGATATCAGAGGAGTGCTAAGTCCAAGCTCTTAGCATTCTCGAAGGTGTTTGATATTGGGGAATATTCTTTGAAGGTTGCTAGAGGATTTGGCTGCTGAGTTCGAACCCTTAGCAGACTATATCTGTATGAATTGAGTGCTGAGTCCAAGCTCTCAGCAGACTCATATGCATGCTAACGATTTCCTACGATAGCAGACTGCTAAGTCCCAACCCTTAGCAGTCTCCACCATGCAAAGGAAGTCAAACGCGGGATGAATTTGAATTTCAAATGAGACGTGCATTTATTGCGTGCAGACGGAGGCGACAAACCAAGGCTTGACATGTCATCGGTACTTGAGTTCGTAGGGGAGTGGGTCACCATACGAAATGTCCTCGCAAAGCCCAGCCGTCGATTGCATCTGAAGAGGCGTACCCAAACCATCAGATCCTTACTCGTAAGGTATATACTCCACACTTATTCGAATTTCTTCACTTTACAAAAATTCAAATCCCTAAGCCTTCAAACCTTCAAGCTCTCTGAAAATTCCTAGAATCTCTTCTCAAAATTTCCTAATTTCTTTTACAATGGCTGCGAATCCCGAATCCCCTACTAAATCTCACCACTCTGAAACCTCTACTCACGCCACCGATACATCGAATTCTTCTACTGAATCCGGTATTCCTATCCAATCCCTTACTTCCACTATGATTCTCCATGAGAGGTGGGCACCTCAATACACTGGTGTCGTCAAGAAGGAGGACATGGAAGACGACGTTCCATATGGTCAGTTGGTGACGCTTTCCAAGACCAAGGCGCAGTCCAATCTTTCCAACAAGCAGAGATACGCGGCGCAGATTATGAAGGACCGAATTCTGTACACCCCTGTCGCCGCTTCGCAATTTCCAGAGTGGCTCATGGAAGTTCTTAACTAAGCTGGAGTTCTTGGGTATTTGTTAGTAGAGCCATCGTGGTTCCACCCACATATGGTGTCTGAGTTTTTTGCTAGGGCAGTAGTGGAAGAGCCCTCTGAAAAGTCTTTTAAGACTTCGGTATTTGGTACGATATGGAGTTGAATGCAGATATTCTTGCTGCAAAGTTTGGGCTTTCCAAAGACGGTGCTTGTATTGCTACGTATAAGCTAAATGCTCAGGCTGAGATGGAGAGTCGATGGAAGTTGTGGAAGAAGTCAGAGTTAGTGAAAGACAACAAAGGACAACCGATCACTTTCAGAGTCGCGCACCCTATCAACCAATTTAGGGGGGACTACAAGCTCTTGGCTGAGCTAGTGATCATAATGTTCCAGTGTGATGCTGGTTCATGCTCTCAAATGTCTGCTCACAGGTATTCCGTGATGATGGCCCTGGTGGACAAGGTTAAGGGAAATTGGGCAGAATACTTTTATGGGAGGTGGCTGGAGCATGTAAAAAAGAATGTGACTGTAAAGAGGGATGTCACATTCTATTTGAATGTGAACTTTGGTCTAAAAATAAGTAAGTTCACCGAGATGTTTTTTCATAAGAAAAGGCTGGATGCAGGGGATAGGTTACTTCCGACGGACTTCATTCCACAGACGAGGAAGGCAACTGCTCATCCCGATGCTAGCTGTCCGAGGATTCTGAAATGTGGACTTCATTCCACAAATGTGGACAAGGATATTCTCACATCCCCTGAGCATCCTCATTTTGGTGACCTAGCATTTCCGATATTGGAGCATGTCATTGCTATGACCCCTGAGGAAATAGTAGTTGCTTGGAAACAAGAAGAGACAGATAGATGCTTCGAGGAGCTCGAAGACATCGAGAAGCTTGAGCTAGGAGGAGATGTTCCTGTGCCCACCGCTCAAATAGATCCTCTCGCTGCTACCACTCCTAAGAGAACCCGAATAGAGATCACTACGTCTGAGAAGAGGAGGACTAGGAGGCTGATTCAGAAGCCACTGGATACGCTCTCTAAGAATGTCCCCACTCCAGTTGAGCCTGAGAAGGAAGAGAAGGCGAGGCCCAGGAGACGGTTGCAAAAGCTATCAGAGCAGGAGAAGGAAGCTGCTAAGGAGACCCCGGAGCAGAAGGCTGAGACTCCAGAAGCAGTGGCACAGAAGAAGGCTAGTCCTTTGTCATCCACGCCTCTATCTGAAAGATTAAAAGGAATAAGAGAAAGGAAGAGGCAGAGGCAGGCCGAGCGAAGAGCGCAGGAGCAGAAAAAGTTCAAGAAAGGCATGGAACAAATGATGTTCGAGGCTCGAGATTGGAATTTTGAGCAAGCTTAGAAATCTGCCGATGAACGTGCCGAGGCGAAGAGGGTTGCTAAGTTGTTGGAGCAGGCGGCACGGGAGGCTTCCCAACAAGGAATCGAAGCTGAAAAGAAGAATAAGGGTAAAGCAAAGGATAGTGGAAGGATCACTGTCACTATTCCGAAAGTTGATGCTAGTGGAGCAATAGTGCCAGAGGAGGAAGCAATGTCCGACAAAGAGCTGAATCAACTCTTGCAGTCTGGAGCGTTTAAAGCGCCAGAGCAAACCAAAGGCAAAGGTGTTCAAATTGGTAAACCAAATGACAAGCCTAGCAGTAGCAGCAGTTCTGATGAGGATATGACACCTAGAGATAAAGAAGTTGGTCCATCCGGAGCAGGACAGCAGGCTGAGGATGAGGCTGAGACTGCTGAGGAACCGCACGTTGAGCAGACTGCTAACGTTACTGAAATTCAGGGTGCTGAGCAAGTTGCTAGCACCACCGGCAGGAATGAAAGCACACTAGAAGAGGAGAAGGCCAGCAAAGAGACTCCAGCCGGATATGATGATGCTTATTCTGAATCTGATTCCGAAGGTGAGTCTGATGACGTATATGTTGCACGCTTCCTGAGGAATATTAACATAGGTGCAGAATATCAGCTACAAGTACCCTTCGACGGTCTTCCAAGGCCCCGATTCAAGTTAAGAAGGATTGCTCAGTGGTGTGCTCATGTACATATCAAAGATGAGGTGAGTGCAGATCTACTTTCAATGCTGTCTGAAATCGAAGAATTTATTTCGGCAGAAGTTGAAAGAGACTTAGCCTATATCTTCTATGCTGAGATCGATGAGATGACTGAGCAAAGCTGAGGAGGTGGAAATTCATTGACTATGTTACGCATCAGCTATGTTTTGAAGAAATGATGCTGGTCATCACTGCTCGAGGTTTAAACTTCTGGAGGAAGGAAGAACTATGGGCGAACAATTGGATTGACCAATAGCCGGATCCAAGCAGTACTCAGACAAGCAGTTCATTGATAGGCTGCAGGCGATCCGTGCTCACAGACTGTTCTCTAATTCAAAATCATTGCCGCCATCCTCTTTTGCCCCTGACAATTACTCAGACGCCGGATTGAGCTTTCAAAGTGCCAGGCTAGAGCGGCTGCTGAGTATTGTCGTCGCCAAGTAGAATATGAGGCCCTCAAGAAGGAAAGGATGGAAGCCCGGAAGGCCGCAATGACTGCTAAGCGTGAGGCTGCTGAGTTAAATGATCAAGACACAATGCTTGTCATGTTTTTGGGCCTGGACATTCTTAGCATCGTAGAAGCTGCCCAAGCTGAGGAAGCTACAGGGGCTGAAACTGTTCAAATCCTAGATGCCACACAGAGGATGATGAATGAGGAAGAACGCTACATGGCTGCTCTGGCTCAGATTGCTCATGCTGAGTAAACTGCTTAGATCCTGGAGGCTGCTCAGCTATTGATGGATGAAGAGTCACGCTACTCTGCTGCTCTACAAGAAATTGCTGAAGCCATGGAGCCAGCACAACCGTGCCAAGAAGGGACTACAATTGCTGAAGGTCGGGACCTAGTGTTACCAACAACATCTTCTGCATTTGAAGCTACGCCTGTAAGTTCCTATGACTTCCAATCTTACGTGGATTCAGCCGTTCAAAAGTCCATGCAAAATGCTCTATCATCCTTAAATGAGCGTGTTGTGATGGAGAAGGCTGAAATAAGGAGGGAGATTGATGAGGTCAGGACCGATGTGTCAGATGTCCTCACTGAGGTTGCTGAAGTGAAGTTGGATGTTTCATCTGTGAAACAAAATGTGGTGGTCTTGACAATGGAGGTCGCTGACTCCCAGCAGCATACGGCGCAAACCTTTCAATCATTTTCTTCTACCTTTTTGGCTGCTCTCAAAGGGGGGGGGGGGGAAGAAAGGAGACTTGCTGAAGCCGAGCAGAGGAAGAAGGGCTGCTGCTGAGGAGGAAAGGAGGCTAGAAATTGAAGAAATTAAGAAGAAGGAGGAAGAGCTCAAAAAGAAAGAACTCGAGCTAAAGATAAAGAAGTTAGAGATGGACAACGAAAAGCTTGCTAAGAAGATGGAGCGGGATGCTGCAGAACGATAAGCGAGCAAGGCATATGTTGAGAAATTCATGCAAATGACGATGAGAAAGTTCGATGAGCTTGATAAGAAGAAGCCTGCTCCCGACTCTTGACCTTACACTTCTTATCTTAACATCTTTTCTTCGCATTTCCATTTTTTTGAGATCATTTTTCATCTGTAATTGTATTGCTCAAATCCAATGAATGAAAATGGAATCAGACTTAGAGAATTTCTCATTGTTGATTTCTGAGTTTTTATTGCGTGCTAAAGTTGATATACACTTTAGTGTATTCAACGAATTTGCATAAGTTTGCTTTGGATTGGTTGTGAATGCCTACTAATTTATTTGGGTGCTAGAATTTCTAGCAGACTCCTTGCAGCATTTACATATATCTTAATCGAGAAATATTCCCAGCACATATTGAGGGGAAATTATCTAAAATCAATCCCTGCTACTATTAAGATGGATTAACTCTGAGTTAGACTGACAGCTTAGCATAGCTTTGAACTTAGAAATTTTTTTTAAAGCTCATATATTTTTCCTCTTAATTCAGCAAGTGATAGTAAGCTTTGATCGCACCAAAAAGGGGGAAATTGTTGGGAAATTATTCCTAAATCTCCCTTAGGATCATATTGTAAAAGGTTTTGTGGGATCAAACCTTAGTAGATTGGTCGATCAATTGTTGAATTCTAGTATAGTCTAGCAACTATTGTAATGTCCTGTATAGGCTAAGTATTGAGTTGTAATAGATTAGATTGCTAGAATCATTCCTAGCAAATTGTGGCTGCTAGAGATATTAGCAGACGAGGATGACTGCTAGAGATAATAGCGGTCAAGTGCTAAGGAGGGGATTGCTAAGGAGTCAGCGATCCTATGTCAAAGAAAGAGACTGCTGGAAGCAAGTGATCAGCAGTCGGAAGAACAAGTAGCAGAATGCTAGAAGAAGTTAGCATTTGCTAAGAGCAAAGTATAGCGGAATACTGAAGAAGTCAGCATTCGCTATCGTGTAGCAGATTGCTAAAGGCGATAGCATTCCGGAGTCAAAGGAATCAAGTGCTGAACATGAGCAACTGCTGAGCAATCAGCAGTCCGATACATGGTTTAGCAGATTGCTAGGAAGGCTTAGCAGATCGTTCTGAGAAGGCTTAGCATGGCGAGATAGCTAACAACGACTGCTACACTACTGTTTTGACAAACGTACACGCAAAGGACAAAACTTTACCAAAGTAGGTCAGAAAGTACTACACGACGCTGGAAAGGACAAATAAAGTCTAACCACTCTTGGACGAAGGAGCCGTTGTGTCTAACGGGTATGGAGATTCAAAGTTTGAATCTCCAAGTATAAAAGACAAGTTCAGAAGTTAGAGACAACTACTGCTTCAATCATTGCCTACACTCACAAATATCCTAAGTTAGAGATTCCTTTGACAAAGCGAACAAGTGATAAAGTAGTCAGTTGAGATGAAAAGATAAAAGTGTATTCAAAGCTCTCAACAACCACGCGTGTCTTCCATTGAATATCTGACACTGCCTTTAAGAGATTCCTTAACTTCGGTCGAGAATCCAATCATTGGGATACCTTCCATCCTAGGAAGCATCCAACAGTCACATCTCTGTAAAGGGATTGTCTCCAACGGGCATATTGCCGAAAACAGACAATTTAAGGAGAGAACTTTAAAAGCTCCCCATAGAAGCGAAGTACAAGTTTTATGAAGGTTCGCCCTTGACTTGGCCGGAGCTGCAGCTGACTGAGAAGAACGAAGTAACGGAGGATAGTTTTTTAGTGGTCGGGTTGAAAGTTCACCGCCTACTACTAGTGAAAGACGAATCCTTGTATTTCGTATACTTTCTTAGTGAAATACTTAGCGTTTTGGCTAAGGAGTGGACATAGATCTATTTGATCGAACACTATAAATATCGTGTCTCTTTACTGTTTTATTGACTTATTGTTTCTCGTGTTGGTTTTTGAAACCTAGCAACCAAGTTGCTAGAGTATAACTTGAAGAAACCCTAATTCTACTTTGAAACCTAGCAACCAAGTTGCTAGAGTATAACTTAAACGTTAATATTCCGCTGCATTTCGTGTGTGTTTATTTTTTTGTATTCACCACGACGACTCTGATCTAGGGACCAACAGTATGCATCGGCCGTGGGGAACCTCATGTATGCAATGCTATGTACGAAGCCAGATATCTGCTTTGCTGTAGGCAAGGTAGCAAGATACCAGTCTAACCCTGGACAGGCGCATTGGACCACGGTAAAGCACATACTCAAATACTTGAAAAGGACTAGAGACTATTGTCTCGTCTATCAGTGTAAGGAGTTGTGCCCTATGGGTTATACTGATTTTGATTTACAGGCAGACCGAGACGAAAAGAAGTCCACCTCTGGCTATGTGTTTATATTGGGAGGTGGGGCCATATCATGGAGGAGTGCAAAGCAGAAGTGCATTCCCGACTCCACCATGGAAGCAGAATATATGGCAGCTTCTGAAGCTTCGAAAGAACCATGATTGTAACAACTCGGCTTTCTCCTTGCTCAACCAGTTGTTACTTCTCATTTTCTTTCTCAACAACAGAACTACTTCCACCTTCCACAGCAGTTTGTATCAAACTTTTTTCTGAATTATCTTCAGCACATACGCTTCCACCTTGATTGGTGGCAGGCTGAATTCGCATCACGTCATAACTCCTTTGTCCTTTCACAGGAGTCTGCAATCTTCTTGATTCCTTTACGGCTTCTTTCATCTACCTTTTCTCAAGATCAGCAGCTGATTCGTCATCTGTGTTCTCAAACCTTTCATCAGCGAATGTGACCTTGCCTTTCCCTTTTGCGGCTTGTGTCATCTCAATGTCTCTTCGAGTAATATGATCGATTTGTTCTCCAGCTTGAGTCTTGGAATTGCGCTCTGTTTAGCTTGCCATGACTTCTTCATAGTGAGAGTCCCTCTCATCAAGAGTCATCTGCAGTCTGAACTTGCCATAGTCTCACTCTTCGCGTGACCTCTGGAGCGCATTCTGTTGTTGCCTCTTCTTCCATGATTCCTCCTCACCAAAAATTTCAAGCCTTCGTTTTGTTGTTGTATCAGTGTTGTTTGTCGCAGTCTCCTTGATGACATCTGGAATTGGTAGAGAAGTATCTACCTCTGACACGGTGATTTTGATGGTTGTTCCTTGAAATTTGTCGTGCATTCCCTTCTTTCTAGCTTGTTCGTCATCTCCTGTTGGCTTCCTCCTCCTTTGCAGAGGGCTTCTTTTTGAACTCCTCTTGTTCACAATGGCTGGCTCAGGGAGATGACCAGTTTCCTGTGATGGAATGTCGACCAATTTTTCAAGTTCAGTAAACAGGGCATCCTATTATGCTTTTCGCCTTTCTTCTTCAACTTCCTCGGCGGTAAGTGGGATAGCATTAGGCATGGAAGTATTTCCTTGGTGGGGATCCTCATCGTCAGAGCATGGATCATCAGGATTAACATTTCTCTTTCTTTTTGAAATCAAAGAATCTTTGAAACTCTTCGGCGGTTGTTGTTTTCTGATTGGCGGTATGTAGTCGGAGTAGATCAAATCCTCATCGCGGCAGCGTCTTCCTTCAGGTATGATTCCCTCCAGAAAGTTGCTTATCTTTAATCCAAAACCCACATCTTGGGTGAATGTGTGATCCTTCTTCACACTCTTCATCTTGTAGACATTCGCTAGCCATTTGGTGTAGATGAACTTCGCCCAATTTCCACGAACTTGATCCTCAATCGCCATCATGACAGAAAACTTCTTAACACTTAGTTCAGAAAGCGAACCAACTTCTCCCACTAACATCCTTATGAGAACCTGTACTAGGCTCTTCATTGGTTCTGCCAGTAACTTCAGTGGTGCTACTATCTTCCGTGGTTCTTTGAAGGTTTCCGTCTTCCATCTCCTTTCCATTTCATCTTCATCATTGATTTTCTAGTTGGCTACATCTTCACCGTCATTTCGGAGTCCGTACTTCTTCTCCAAAACTTCAGGACTTACCAAAATCTTGATGCCCAGAACAATTGTGTTGAAGAACTTTTCATCCTTGCCAACTACTTCACGAGCAAAGAACTCTGCAACTATGTGCGGAAGAAACTTCCTTGTTTTTGTAAATAGATACTTCAACAGGTTCTCGTGGTCAAGTTTACCTTTGAGAATTTCACACGAGTGCTTCCGGAATAACGGTTTGTAGAGTATCTTATCTTTCTTGACTTGAATGGATCTCCTTTGCTCGAAGGTGAGTTCACCAAGTTCCATACCATGACTTATGGCAACTAGGCGATAGTAAGAGATAGACTCATCAATATCCTCCATTTTGTAGATACCTGTGAACATCGGTTGGAACTGTTCAGGCTCTTTGGGCAAGATGGGTAGTCCGGATGATTCTACAGGGGGACTGGTGCGGTTGGAAGATTCCGCCATTGATGTTTCTTCTAATAACTCTGAAAGGTGTAGAACAGAAGAAATTTCAAAATCAGAAGTTATGGGAGTATTAGGGTTTAGAATTCCCAAACCAAACTTCCTTTATACGATACCAAGTAACCGACTTTATTGTAAGCGGTTTGATCTTCTTCTTCTTATCGGGATGAATCGACGGCTGGGCAGTTTGTGATGGTTCGTCTTACGTTCCACTAAGTTGGAAACTTGTGTGTGGCTGACGTGTCTCCTTATTATTTGTTGCCGCCCTGAGCTAGAGTCGCATTTTCAATTAATGTAGACCTTGTAGCTTTTCCGTTAAAAGATAATCCCGTCTTTCGAGATATTTGAAATTATTATCTCTTCCTTGTTTGCTGGTCAACATGCAAATGTGCATTTGCTGAGAGATGCATATCAAACAATGTGAAAGGCCTATGCTGAGAGTTTGTACTCAGCATTCGATTATTTGAAATACCCCATTTATTCTAAATGCAGTAGATAACATAACCTGCTGAGAACTTGGACTCAACATTTAATTCATTGATTCTGCTATGATCTGTACATTCCTTAGACCTTGTTTGCCGAGAGTTTGGACTCAACCTTTCCTTTAAAGGTCTTTTATTCAGTAAACGCTTATAATCTGCTGAGAGCTTGGACTCAACAGTTACTCAGGTTGTATCCTTAGCCGTGTAGAAACATTTGCTGAGAGCTTGTGCTCAACATTCTTCGGGGTTCTACCGAGAGCTTAGACTCATTAAACAATACAGACTCTTTCATAATTTTGTCTTTGTTGGAGCAAAGATTCTCTTTACTGAGAGCTTGGGCTTAGTAAACACTTACCAGTTTTGTTTGCTATAGCTAAAAATCAATCTATATCACTCTGCTGAGATCTTGGACTCAACATTCACAGGATATCTGTTGAAAGCTTAGATTCAACAGTTCTTCTAGACTCTTTAGATTCAATGAATCCTTTAAGTTCAAGAGTCTTTTATTGAGAGCTGAAACTCAGTAAGAGTCAGAGATTTGCTGAGAGCTTGGACTCATCATTTAGAAGAGAATGTTTTACTTAAATTTATTCTCCATTTAAGCTATCAAGCACTCTGCTTCCGACTGGGTTGGGGAGACCTTAAGGAAATTCCAATCTTTTGATTTTCTTACCTTAAGACCTGTGAGATAGTTCTTCCCAGAACCTTTCCTTGTATTGGCATTAGCCCGCGATAATCACGCTTGCACAACAAGGTGACTCCTAGATTCTTTCTAGGATAGAAAGAATCCCAATGATAACCAAAGAAGAATCTTCTAAGGTCTCGAGCTTCAAGTATGAAAGCCTTTGCTAAGCATCAATCAGGTACAAGCTCAGATAGGAGTTTTCATTTGTATGAGAGTGTTAAGATCTCTTTTTTTTTTCTTGTTGTAGAATTTTCACGAACCTCTGAACCTCTCTTTGATGACACCTATTTATAGGTGATGATTCAAACGGCTGTATGAATCTTATCCGTTAGACTCAGAGGGTGTGCTCGCGAATCTTTGTTCTTCTTTTTCTATGAAGCGCAGAGACTCTTCAGGTCTCCCTGCTCTCTGATTGGCGAAGTTCATACTTTGGCCATCTTTGTCAGAATGGATCTTTTAGTTTAAATCTATAAACCTTTCTTGTGTTTGTTGATTAACCTCCTCTCTGATTCTTCAGTGTTTGCTAGCCTTTTACTGCGTCTTCAGCAATCTCCGGTTATGCTAATTCTTTCAGCATTCTTTTTCCTTTGTTTGTGCTGACAATTTCAGCATTCTTCAATCTTCTATTCTAGTTCTATTATAACTCAAGTAATCCTTTATAGGACTTTCACATTTTGACTCGATACTAAGTTGCTAGAAACTAGATCGACTAGAGCTTTGATGCAAACTAATAAACATACAATCAAGATCAAGGGGTTTCAATATTTCTAACAATATCCCTAACAATTTCCCCCTTTTTGGTGCGATCAAAGCCTCAAATCTGAGCTTTAATACTAACTGATCACGTGAAAGCTGATTACTGAGATTACAAAGTATTCATATCACATGTATTCTCAGCATACCAACTCCCTTAGACTCAGTATGAATGCTAATTGTTCCCCTCGAAATAACAAGGGTATTGCTCGATTAAAATTTTACTTCAGATAAATGGCTTTCAAATCAACAATCAGATAAGCACATAACACATTTACACATAAATATAGAGCAACACAGAGGAACACATCACACACTCAATAATCCTAGCAATTTTGTTAATTACACTAGTCGTGTAAGTTCAGCTATGACAATTAAATCAGTGTTGGACAATGAGGTGTTGTCTTCAACCTGGGTTAGTTTCCATTAAAAAATATTCCCAATGAAGTTTTGGGAAACCATATACCTAATTTTTAAAACATTTTTACCAGAAGACTTGGGAGACTTGGAGGGACTACTTCTTGGTTGTTGAGGAGTCTGAATCAACATCTCAGGCTCTTGAGGAGCCGGTGGATTTCTTCAAATTTCTGAGGGTCCTGGTTGTGACCTTCCTGAAGTTATCCACAAGGGCTTCTCTTTCTTCCCTTCTGATCCTCTCATTTTGTTTTTTCTTCCTTTGTTCCTCATTTCCTTCCTCTGCTTGCTGTCTCCTCAATTCTTCTTCCAATTTCTTTCTTGCTTCAAGGCGCCAGAGAAGATCTTAAAATTATCATGCATCATCTGTTGAAGTTCCTCCTTGGTCTTACCCACTTGAGTTTGCACTTCAGCTTGCACGATAGACACACCTGCTCTCCAATGCTCCTTGCTACCACAACATAGATGAATCTCTAAAGGTCCCTGTTATGGGTACTGGAGCTCAAAGGCTCAACTGTCAATACTGGGGGCTCCATGGATATGATCATCTGGTTGGACGTGGTGGGAATATCAGAAGTGATTGTGAGCGCCTGTGATGAAGTAGCATTCGAATCAAAATCTTCTAATGTGACATGTTCATCTTCCTGAACAAGATCCTCTTCTTCAGCAACTGGAGATGGAGGCCTAAAGCTATCCACCCAATATGGGATATTCTAATGTTGTGAGTATCTGCTCCGTAAACTTCATTATTTTCTGTTGATCCTCTGCTTTCTTCCGTGCAGACTTTTCTTCTGCTATCCTGGCTTGCAATTCAGCAGTTTCAGCCATCTGTCATCTTGTTGATGGGGATTTAAAGGCTTGAGTGAACGGGGGCGAGTCACTAATGGCACACTTAGAGGCCAGGATTGAGCGATCTCTTGTGATCGCTCTGTGCACCTTTATCTTTTGCAGCTTGACTTCTACTTGCTTCTCAGAGTACTGCATATTGGATGTCTGATCCATCCAGTCGTCTGCCCATTCCACTTCACTTCTCTAGTAATTCAGACCCATCCTTGCCATCATGATTTCTCGGTCTTCATAATGTAGCTTGGGTGGAATAATCAAAGAATCTTCACCTCTGGAACTCTATCTTTAAGCATTCGAGATCAGAAGACCCTTCCATGAATTCAACGGCATAGGTGGTCTCAATATCATCAGTGACCTGGGCTTCAATTAATACAGTAACTTGAGGGCACCATTTAGAAATCCTCTTCGCCTTGAACCTTTTGTCAGGTTCTCCTTCCATTGGTACTCTTAAAGTCTCTGCTCTGAAAGTTGAGTTACCTTCGACAAGTGTTAAGACCCCTTCGGCAGCTTCGGCACACCCTGTCATTTCCATTTCATCTTCTGTTTCGAATCGTAATTTTCTTCTATCACAACATGTCGATGGTCTTTTGCAATACACAAGTATTTTTTGCTCCCTTTCTCCATTCCAGAACAGTCGCTGGATCAATTCTCAAAGAACATAAACATTGCTCATTGTGTTCTTTCACGCTTGCACTAAGGTATACCAGCAGTCTCGCACATGTCTCAGCATCGAGTGAGGTAGTAGCTTCTTTCTCCATGACTTCCTTCGCAACATGTTCCTTCTCAGCAGCATCCCTTTCAGCTATTGAATCTGGTTGTTGACCAGCCATCGGTTGAACTACCTCAGCAGTTGTTGTACTTTCATCTATCAACATTTCAAGGTCAACATTCTCCTTCTCTGCTTCTTGTCTTCCTTTTCTTTAGCAGGGATTCGGTTCTCCTCTTGCACTAAATCACTTTCCGCTATAATTGTAACAATCTGGCTTTCTCCTTGCACAACCAATTGTTCATCCTCAAGAACCTTTTCTACAACAGAACTGCTTCCTCCTTGCGCAACAGTCTATTTCAAACTTCCTTTTACAATACTGCCATCTCCTAGCATAGTAGTCTGTTGAAATGCTTGTTTAGCAATAACATCAGCACCTTCACTTCCCCCTTGCGCAGTTACGGGCTGAATAGTCACAGTAGCTGAACTCCTTCCTTCTTGTGCAGGAGTCTGCTGCATCATTGAATTTTGAAGTCTCTCTGGCACAAATCCCTATAAATCCATAAATGCTCCTTTCCTTTGCCATTTTTCAAATTCTACATCCGTCATGGCTTCTGGATTTACAATCATTTCTTTGACATTGCTAACCTTAGCTTTTCCTTTCGCAGTTTGTGCCTTCTCAATATCCTTCTTGGTGATGTATCCAGGTTGATCATCAGCTTGAATCTTGGCATTGCGCTCATCATAAGTATCATTGACTTGCTCAAATAGAGCATTCCTTTGCTCGAGAATCATCTTCAGCTTAGTTTTGTTGAATGCCTACTAAGCGCGTGCCTTTTTCAGATCTCTCCTGTCACCTCTTCTTCCATGTCTGCTCCTCTCAAGAGAACTCTAGCTTTCTCTTTGCATCCTTCGAGGCTGACTCAATAGGCACTGCTTCTCTATCCTTGGTGACATATAGAATTGGTAGAGATGTGTATACTATCGGTACGGTGACTTGAACTGTCGATCCTTGAAAGCGATCACTCTTTCCTTTTTGCTTAGCTTTGTCTTTACCACCCGCTAGTTTGCTCTTCCTCTGTTGAGGCTTCTTCTCTGTGCGCTTCTTCTTCGCAATGGTTGGCATAAGGGGATCCAGCTTCGTGATATCGACCAAGCTTTCATATTCTTTGAGCAAAGCATCCTGGTCTGCTTTCCTTCATTCCTCTTCAATTTCCTCTATAGTGAGTGGAATAGCAGTTGGCATGATCGCATGTCTTTGGTAGGGACCTTCTTCATCAGAAACGAGTTCTTCGGGGTTGACAATGCTCTTCCCCCTTGGAATAAGTGGTTCTTTTGAAGTTCTTTGGCAGTTATTGCTTCTTGGTTGGCGGTTTCACCACAGCAGCGCTTCCCTTGGGGTATGATGCCTTCAAGAAAATGACTGATTTTGAGTCCAAAACCTACATCTTGTGAGAAGGTATGCTCTATTTTGACGTTCTTGTTCTTGTAGACGTGCACCAGCCACTTGGTGTAGATGAACTTCGCCCAATTTCCACAAACTTGATCATCAATCGCCATCATCATAGCAAACTTCTTGGCACTAAGTTCTGAGAGTGAACCAACCTCGCCTACCAGCATTCTTATCACAATTTGAGCTAGGTTGTTCATAGGTTCTTCCAGTGATCACTTTCCCCAGTTATGTGAAGGTATCATTCTTCCATCTTAACCATCGCTTCTGCATCTCTTCTTCATCATTGATCTTGTAGTTGGCACCATCTTCTCCTTCTGCTCGTAGGCCATACTTCTCTGCTAACACTTATGGGCTTACTATGATCTTTGTGCCCAAAACACTTGTGGCGAAAAACTTTTCACTCTTGTCAACTACTGAATAAGCAAAGAATTCTGCAACTATGTGTGGACGAAATTTGAAGGGTTCCGCAAATAGGCACTTCAGAAGACCTTCTTGATCGATTTTACGGATGAGATTATCGCAGTAGTGCTTTCTAAACAATGGCTCGTAGAGTGTCTTGTCCTTCTTCACTTGAGCCGCCCTTTTCTGTTCGTAGGTGAGTCACCCGGTGCCTTCCCATAAGCAATGTCCACCAAGCGATAGTAAGAGACTGATTAATCAATCTTCTCCTTCTTGAATACACCTATGAACGTGGGATGAAATTGTTCAGATTCTCCGGGTATGTGTGGCCTTCAAGATGATTTGGCAGGGGAACTGGCACGGTTGGATGATTCCACCATTGATATTTCTTCTGGAACTCAAAGAGATGTAGAGTGGAAGAAAACTCACAAGTATTAGAAGTAATAGGGTTTAGAAATCCCAAACCAATCTTCCTTTATACGATTGCTTACAACTGGCTTTGTGTGAGCGGTTGGGTCTTTCTCCTGATATGGATGTATCAACGGTTGAATACTTGGTGACGGTTTGACTTACTTTCCATGATGATGGAAGAATGTGCATGGTTGACGTGGCTTCTGCTTATTTGTCCCTGCCCTGTGTTGTAGTCACTTTTGCAATTAATGTAGACTCCACAACAGCTCCGTAATTCAGATAATCCTGCCATTCGAGAGATTTGAAATGATTATTTGTCCTTTATTTGTTGGGCCGAATGCAACATGCAAAAAGACATTTGTTGAGATTAGTACATCCAGCACTTAGAAAGCGCCATGTTGAGAGTCTAGACTCAGCATTCGAGTATCTGATGATCCCTTAGATTCTTGAATACTTTAGATCACATAGTTTTTCTGAGAGCTTGGACTCAGCATTGAACATATATTCTGCTGGGATCTTAGTATTCTTTAGAAATTTTATATTTTCTGAGAGCTTGGACTCAACATTTAGCTCAATTCTCTTAAGGCTTTGTCATTCCGTAGATAATGATCATCTATTGAGAGCTTGGACTCGGCAGTCTTCGGGGTTCTACCGAGAGCTTGGACTCAGTAGACGAAACAGACTCTTAAATAATTTTGAACGTTGAATGATCAAAGAGTCTACTGAGAGCTTGGACTCAGTAACCTTCTTTTCGGTTTTGTCTGCTATAGCCGAATATAGCAAACAATATCATATTGGTGAGAGCTTGGACTCATCATTCACCGGATTTCTACTGAAAGCTTGGATTCAGCAGTAGTTAGACTCTTTTTGATTCCTTCAATCTTTTAAGCTCAAAGAGTCTTTACAGAGAGCTCGGACTCAATAATCATCGGGAATCTGCTTAGAGCTTGGACTCAGCAGTCAGCAGAGATTGTTTGCTTGATAAAATCTTCCAATTCAACCATCAAGCACTCTGCTTCCGACTTAATGTTTGGAGAGACACTTAAGAAATTCCTATCTTCTGAGTTTCCTCTTTATTTTTGAATTTTTAACCAAGGAAAATCATAAGAATTTTAGATAGGATTCTATATACACTAGGAGTGTAATGATCCAGCATTTTGTCTTAGGCAGTTATATTGTTTGATACAATAGAGTATTGTCATCAAAGCGTGCATTTTATTGATATCATTGATTTACAAGAGTTACACTTCACAAAGTATAATAATACAAGTTTACAATGATAAATTTGTCTTCATATTGCTCCAAATAAAGCTTTTGCTAGATCTGCTCCTTCTTGGTCCTTTCCCTGAGCTCATTACTTCAAGTCACCCCACTTGCACAGCAATGTCTTGTTGGGTGAGAGATATCCACAAGAAATTTGTCTTCTTTGTTCAGCTTTAGGGATATCTCTGAATATATTAGCCTTCGGACCGTCAAGCATATAGTTGGATAGGAAGTACGATGCTAGTAGATCTCACCATCTACTCAGATGGGAGCTGGTTTTATGCACTTTCTATCAGCACTAGATGTTGTACAGATGTTCCTACTATTCGTAGGATGGGTAATCTACGGCTTACTCAGGCGTCAAGTGCCAAGTGAATACATTAGAGATGTATCTACTCCACTTGCAAGCCTTTCCTCCATCTCATCTCTTCCTCTGAATCCAACGCTTTTGAAACACTGGAAGAAGAGATGTCGACTAAATAGTATGGGAATCCTTACCCATAGAAATTCCCACCCTCTTGTGACTAAGGATTATCCATCCTCAAACCCACCTGACAAGTTTATATATCTCCAACGAGAAAAACTATCATGGCCTGACGGAATGGATCGCTATCTCCGTTCGGTTCTAATATCAGAAATTTTATCGTCCATGGTGAACCGAGAATTGAGAGAATCTTCTTAGATGTTATCTCTGTGAAAATTACGACTCATTCTCTCAATTTGGAGACCTCAAACTCACGTTGCTCGAACCCTTTTGAAGGTAAATTGGTGAAATGGTAAAGGAAGACATTTCTAATTTCTTCGAGAAGGATTTCGAAAAATGGGATTAGGTGGCTGGTGATTGATCTACGGTTTAGAGGTTTTGGAATATGGCTTTCCTAAGCAAGACAACCTCTTTTTAAATAGATGTAACCCCTCCTAGAGAATTTTTCTCCTAATCACTTTGTTTGCCTAGGGAGCCGACGGTTTCGCAATGACTTTCCACGTGGCGGCTATTTTCAGAACTAAATCGTCTCGAGCCTTGAACGAGATCTTCGATAATGATAGTGAATAAGATCTTTTCTTGATACGTTAGTTGAGTATCCCGATATTTATTCCCTTATCTGATCAATTTCCAAAAATTGATTCAACATATATTGATTCAGCAGTCCTTTTCTTCTGCTGAGAGCTGGGACTCAGCAATCTATTGACTTATTCTGCTGAAAACCAATAATCTTCAATATTTAATCATCTGTATTGCTGAGAGCTGAGAATTAGTAATCTATCAAGACTTCGATATTTTTTTTTTCTGAAGAGCGTGAGCTAGGACACACTCTTATTCCACATAATCTTCAAGATATTTAAGCAGCTATAAAATTCCAAAAATTGAGAAAACCAAGAAAAGAATGAGGAGCTGGGACTCATTCTTCCATAAACTCATCTAATTCCAATAAATCGAGTTTGAGACAAAGCTCCTTAAATCTGTTCTCTGCTAGAGGTTTGGTGAATATGTCTGCTAACTGATCTTCTGTTTTGATATAATCTACGGTGATATCCTTTTTCTCAACATGATCTCGAATGAAATGATATCAGATATCGATGTGCTTTGTTCAAGAATGATGTATTGGATTCTCCGTAATGCACATTGCACTATTGTTATCGCAATATATAGGAACACAACCAGTGTTGACTTCATTAGCCTAAAGTTGTTGCTTAATCCACAAAACTTTGTGTACACTAGCTGGCGGCAGCTACATATTCCGCTTTCGTTGTGGATAATGCTACGGAATGTTGCTTCTTGTTGAACCAGCTTATCAGCTTGTGACCAAGGAATTGGCAAGTTCCACTCATGCTATTTTGATCAATTCGGCAGCCTCCAAAATTTGAATCTGAATATCCTACGAGTGTGAGATCATCTGCTCTGGGATACCAAATTCTTAATGATTCTGTTCCTTTCAGATATCTGACAATCCTTCGTGCGTATTCAATGTGAGATTTCTTAGGATTAGCTTGATGTCTAGCACACACTCCTACAGCATACGAAATGTCTTGTCTGCTGGGTGTTAGGTATAGCAGAGAGCCAATTATCCTTCTATATGTTGTGGGATCCACAAATTTGCCTTCCTCATCCATTGAAAATTGACAAGCAGTGCTCATTGGAATCTACAGTGTCTTCGTCTTCTCTGGAGAGAATTTGCTGATGAGATCCTTGGTATACTTCTTTTGATCAATGAAAATCTCATCATTGGATTGCTGAACTTGTAGACCTAGAAAATATGACATCTTTCCCATCATACTCATCTGAAAGTTAGTCTGCATAAGTCGAGCAAACTTCTTACAGAGATTTAGATTTCTTGATCCAAATATGATGTCATCCACATAGATCTGAACGAGCAAAATGTCTTCAACATCTTTGATCAAGAATAATGTCTTGTCTATCTTCCCTTCCCTGAATGCTTCAGACCAAGCTCTTGGGGCATGTAGAAACTGTGATAGCGTCTCATACCAAGCTCTTGGGGCATGCTTCAGATCGTAGAGTGCTTTCCTTAGTCTGTACACCTTGTTTTCGTGTTTGAATCCCTGAGGTAGCTCAACGTAGACTTCCTCCTTTAATTTTCAATCCAGGAATGTGCTCTTGAAGTCCATCTGAAAGACAGTAAAACCATGATGGGCAACATATGCTAGGAATAACCTGATTGCTTCCAGTCGAGCTACCGGAGCAAAAGTTTCTTCGAAGTCTAATCCTTCACACTGTGCATATCCTTTAGCAACTAGTCTGACTTTGTTGTGAATGACGAGTCCATTTTCATCTCGCTTATTCTTGAATACTGATACGTGCGTAAAATGACCCATATTTTGATGTGTGCGCATGCTTGTTTGTGGCTATTTTACTCCCGTATCATGTGTTTTTGTCGTATTTTGGTTGTGTTTTCGTGTTTTGTGTGTTTGATTTGTGTAGGATAGGTTTTGGGCATAAACGAGCATTTTTGGTGGAGTTTTGGAGGAAAATCGCACGTGTTTGGAGTTTTGAGGCGTCGACCGGCCGAGCGAAGCAGGACCGGTCGAGCAGGGCAGACAGAGGGCTCGACCGGCCAGGCCAGGCCCCGGGCAGAGGACTCGACCGGCCGAGCCAGGATGGAGCGGCCGAGCTAGGCCACAGAGAGGTGGCTCGGTCGAGCCACTTCGACCGGGCGAGCCTGTGCGGGTTTCTCCAGATTTTTGGCGGTTTTCAGCTTTGACCGGGCGAGCCATACTTCGACCGGGCGATCCGAGGCCCTGTTGGC
>JAPKLW010000155.1:616271-630331 GCA_026898455.1 Plectranthus barbatus | reverse complement strand
TCCGAGGCCCTGTTGGCTTGCCTATAAAAGGGGAGAAGTCAGTTATTTGAGGAGCTTTTCATCATTTTTCATAAAATCTAGTTAGAATTTCTCCTAGATTCCAATTTCTATCACGATTCATCCAAATTCTAGAGTATCTAAGAGCTTAATTCACCAATCATTGGAAGAGAAGTGAAGAATCAAGGTGGTAGATCAAGGCATACAAATCCAATTGGGGAAGATTCCAATCTCTACTTTTCAAATTGTAATGGATATAATTGATTTCAACTTTGTATTTGTACAATTGAAAGGTATGATGTTCTAATTCCTTTTGGATGTTGATTTGAGTAAGGATGCATGATCATTTGGTTTGAGAATTGCTTGTTTACTTTCCTTTGAGAGCTTGAATTGCACTAGAACTTGTTCCTTACCTCCTAGGTGTAGGTAATAGCCAGCGTAGGAGGTAGTTGATGTGAACGCTGCAGCCCATACGCGGGCGGAATCGTCGTGAATAGTGTAGATTCATACGATTTTAGTTCCAATCCATGTGCGGTGCTAGGTCGTAGGGCAATAATTGACAAACTATTTGGAGTGGTCTAGGGCTTAATAACGTGATGGTTTGCAAGTTCTAGATCATCAACCGTTAGCTCGCCGTGACAAGGGTTAACGAGTGTAGGGTCGATTGCTCAATCTCCTAGGAATTAAAATGTGTTTACATCAATGATTATCCTAATTTGGTTGCATCTACACTCTTCTCAACATCCTATCTTCCTAATTTGAGAATTTGATTGTCTTGGTTTACCGATTTGGGAAAGTATTGATCAATTGATGATTGTTTGTTTAATTCCATGTTCGTCATATATTGTTAGCATAGGTTTATTAAATGCTTACATTGTTAGAAACTACTCAACGATTGTATCATGCCTAGCTATAGGACTTTGCTATAGTATCTCGGTATTCTAGCGGGCGAAGCGGGGAAGGACCTGGATTGACAAATATTATTCTTGTGTAGTTAGAGGTATAATTTGATTGAACTTTTAGCTGCATCAAATACCCATTTGGTTCCTATTACTGATTGATGTGTCGGCCGATAGATGAGATCACATACATGATTCCTTGTGAACTCTGATAGTTCTTGTTGCATTGCATTGATCCAGTCAGCTGATTTGAGTGTGTCTGCTACTTTTGTAGGCTCCTCTTGAGATATGAAGCAGGCTAGCATAGCGTTGTGTCTGGTTCGGATTGGATCTGCAATATCTCCTAGAATTGCTTCAGTAGGATGATCTCTAAGCAGCCATTTTTGTCTTTGTAGCTCTTCTACTGGAATATCTTGACTGCTGGTCGGTCCGATGGGTTCTTCTAAGACTGGAACATCAACAAGCTGTAGATCTTCTAAGCTATCTACTACGCTTGTTGGAGTGTCTTCTGCTGAATGACGGTCTTCTGGCATATCGTCTGCTGGATTCTGGTTTACTTGCTCCTTGTTTTCAGCAGAGTTGTCTTCAGTAATTCTCTTGCCATTCTGGGAACCTTCAACTGTATCTACATTTTGCTGAATGGATTCATCTCCTTGAGTTCCCTTTTGACATGTATACTCTTTAAGAGAATTTACGGTGGCCTCAGCATTACCAGTTGCATCGCAGGCCCTCTTGACTATCGGCTGATCAGTCAAGACCATCAGTAGAGATGATTATTCACTCATTAACCTAGTCGGATCAATCGGTTCAGCTTCGGAAGTATTCGAGCCCGAAGGTCCATTAACATCATTAGTTTCATGAGTCTCATCTCTTTGACTTCTCATGGTCATGCGCACTAAAATAGCTTCATCAAAAATAACATTGCATGTTATTTCCACAAGTTTGGTTTTCTTGTTAAGTACTTTATATCCTTTGTGAGATGGATGTCCATATCCTAGGTACACTCCTTCGTCAGCTTTGGGAGAAAAGATACTTAACTTCGACTTCCCATTGTTATGGATATAACATGGTGAACCAAAAGCACGAAGATGAGCTAAAGAAGGCTTACGACCATGATATATTTTGTAGGGAGTTTTGTTGAAGTGAAGATTCAATCCTCTTCGGTTTTATGTGTAGCAAGCATTCATAGTAGCTTCTCCACGATACCTTTGACTCAGATCTTGTATCCGCTAGCATTGTTCGTACTGCCACATTGAGAGTTTTATTTCTTTTTTCGGCCAGACCATTCTGCTGAGGTGTTCTTGTGGTGGACCTTTCATGTCCTATCCTAGCATCAGCGCAGAAGTCCATCAATGCTCCATTACAGAATTTTGTCCCGTTGTCGGATCTTATCCTTTTCACCGATAGCTCTTTGTCATTCTGAACTCTGATTATCAACTGAAGAAGGATAATCTTCACCTCGTCCTTGATTTTGAGGAACCAGACCCATGTGTACCTGGAATAGTTAACAGTAACAACCAATATATATTGTTTATTACCTACAGTGGGTGGAGTCACGTAGCCGAATAAATCTATGTGCAGCAACTCAAAGATTATGTATGAAGTGGCCTTTTATGGATTGGATCAGAAGGACGCTTTGACTTGTTTACCTTGTTGTCAGGCTCTGCATATTCCTTCCTTCGTCAAAATCCCTTCAGGTAGACCTACAACAATGTTATTCTTGGTAATGTAATTGATAGTTTTAAAGTTTAGATGTGTTAGCCTTTTGTGCCATTGCCAATTGGTCTCTTGCTGACCACTTTCCCAATCAGCGATGTAGAGTCCTCCTTTACTTATTCCTCTAAGCTTTACTTCTCTAGTAGTCCTATCAGCAACTTCACAACCTGTATCAAATAAAGAAACAAAGTATCCATTTTCACTTAGATGGTTGATGTTCAGTAGAATGTGCTTGAGGCTATCGACAAAGGCCACGTTCATTATTCGCATTCCATTTTGCTCGATGCACCTTCTTCCAATTAGTCTAGCCTTTGAATTGTCACCAAATGAGACTAAAGGTCCTCTGAATTTTTTGAGTTCCGTGAAGATCTGTTCTTCTCCAGTCATGTGACCTGAGCATCCACTATCTAGGATCTATTCTTTTAATTTTCTTGGGATTCTTCTTCCTGGACCCTGTTCCTGCAAAACAAAGAATTTATATTTTCGGTACCCAATCAATTACGGGTCCTGCAGGATCAATTCTCTGCATTATTCCTTTGGGAATGCAAACTTTTGTGATTTTGACATTTCGTTTGTCATCACGTTTCACTACCCTTCCTTTCCTATTGGCATAATGTCTGAAATCAACATAGGAATGTGTAGTGGTGTGTCGAGCCATCACTGTCTTTTGAAAATGGTTTGGTTTAGACTCTGGCCTCAAGTTGATGTCCCTTCTACTTGGAGTGTATGTTGGCTTCCTTGTAACCTCATTAGATTGCTTAGCCTTGCTAGGATTTGTATGAACCTTCCTAGCAGATGGAACAATTTGTTGGGTTACATACCCTGACTTTGGTGGCCTCTTCTCAACAGATAGATAATTTAATCTTTGCTGAGCACTCAGCTGAGGGATATTAGTCTGCCAACATTTCTGTTGAACAAATGACTTAGAGTTTTCCCTCTTTTCTTTGCTAGCAGTTTGTTGAATCTTCCCATTTGCTGGGACAAAAACAATTTTCTTTGCCTTACTTGATTCAGCATCATACGACTTTTCTTCATCAAAACAATTCCCTCGTGATTTTTTGAAAATATGCAATGACACGTATTTTTCACGGAGCTATTGCTTTTCAAAACCTTCATTCTCCTGTTTTAAAATGCTATGTTTTTCGTTCAAGGAGAAGAATTCTGTTTTCCACTTTGAGAATTCCTCGTCTGCTGACATAGATTTCTCAATCTCACTGGTCAAAGTAGAAAGCTGAGATTTTAGAGAGGAATTTTCTTTCACTAAAATATCCTTTAACGCATGAATTTTTTAAAAATATTTCAGCAAATATTCTACAAATATCTCATCTTATTCTGAGCAATATGAATCAGCAGTATTATGCACATTATCTGAAGTAGAGGCAATAGATAGAGTTTAGTTTGTTACCTGGTTTCCTGCGGCAGCTAGAGCTAATTTTTTTGTCTGTTCTTCATTGATATCTGCGATGAACACAATGAAAACATCCTCTTCATCTTCTGATGAGTAATTTTCATCGTCATAATTGGGGATGTCTAGTAGTTCCATCCGTGTCATTAATGCTTTGGTGACAGCCTTTGATGTTCGCCTTTCGAACAGCTTCTTCAATCTTTCCCTTTCTCAGAATCTACTCCAAGACATTAGAACTTTAGATGATCCGGGGAATCACATTCGTAGCGTGTTCTTGGCACTTTCTTGACATTCTTGTTGTCTGTTGGATGAATTTGCTAGAAATCCTCATTCTTCCCTTTGGCTTTCAACAGCAGCCTCTGCAATCATTTCATCTATTCTTCCAGTTTGCTGACTGAGCATTCTGCTTCTTTGAATTGAGATTCTCTTGTGGAAGGGATCTTCTTTGTTGAACTGGACTGTGCTGGTCGATCTGAGTGGATGGTTTCTTCATTTTCCACTTCTGTCCATCTTTCTTCACAAAGAATGCAGCATTCTCAATTGGTTCCTCATTGATTACTACAGCACGACCAGCTTCATTTTTGTTGATCTGCGTGATGTCCCATTCCTTCAGTTGAGCAAATACTTCTTTGGTGCTAATTGCTGACAAATCTTTGTCCTTCGGACTGGTTACTTTGACAAACTAGTCCTTCTTTGCCACTCTTGAGAGAATCATTGAAATCATGAAGGGAAGCTCGTACGTTCTTTCCAGTTTCTTTAACTCAGCTACTATGTTGTTGAATCTGGCCTCCATGTCTTTGATGGTTTTACCTGGAATCATCCGAAAAGATTCATACCTGTCTACCCATTGTTGTAGCTTATTTCTCTTCATCTGATCTGTTTCTTTACTTAGAATACCAAGAAAATCCCACATTTCTATGGAATTCTCGTACTCCAACGCTTCAGCCATTAGAGTAGGCGACAAGAAACCTAAAGTTAAATCCATGGCTACGTAATTTAGTTGGTCACGGGCTCATTCCTCTTGAGTCCATTCTTCAAACTGCTAGTCCACCATTACGTCTGGTCCTGCTATGTCTTCTCCGACCCTTGTCTTTACCTTTTGGATCTAAATCGGTCCATTTCCGATCACTGATCTCATCTCATGATGCACGTTTATCAGTGTGATCATCGACCTCTTTTTTCAGGTAGAGTAGGATTCTGGAGAGAACTTTGCAAGCTTTGTGTTGTTGGCCATGCTTTGAACCTGAGCTAAACATAGAAACACAGATATGAAAGGAAAATCTGGATCTGGTCCTAAGCGACTCAGAAGTAGCTAGTCTGTAAAGACCAACCGCTCTGATACCACTTGTTGGTTCCTTATCAGAGTGTTTTATATGCAGTGGAAGTATTAAATGAATCTTTCACGTATCTTGCTAAGGTCTCGACTTAGCAAGTGTTTATCAAATGTGTTTTAGTTCAATTATTCGTTGATCCAAATTGCAATTTGTTCGGTGTTGACGTAAAAATCCCACCTTAAATTGATGTTTTGAGGTGTCAAAAACTACCTGGGCGAGTGATCCATTGTGCTATGGACGGAGGTCTCTATAGTAACTGGCTATAGATCGTGAGAATTGTATCTCATAACTTGGTGAATTTCCGGATCTAATATCCGAAGAGTGGATGTTGGACTTAAGGCTCCGAACCACTATAAATATCATGTGTCCTTTACAGTTTTCATTTACTTTACGCATTTAACAGTTTTCAATTTATATCTTGAAACCTTCAACACTTACCTTGAAAGTGTTGAAGTGTATAACTGTTAATTCATTATAACTATAAAAATGTTAATTTAAACTGTTGGATAACATAAACTGAGTTTCTCAAACTGTCACATAAAAACGTAGTTGATAAGAAACTGAACTGCCTGTATTTTAGAGTGTGTTTAAGTGTTTTAATACTTCCGCTGCACATTATACGTACTCTGATCTGGGACCAACAAGTGGTATCAGCGCAGGTCGGTCTTTCTAGACTATCCTGTTCTTGAGTTGCTTAAGACCGGATTCGTACTTCCTTACACTCTAACAGTTTGTCTAGTGTGATTAGCGAGCAGATTATCTTAAGATAATGATGAGTTATCCAAGCCTTCCCAAGTACAACCCAGAGAAGTTCAAAGTATGGAAGAAGAGGTGTCTGATTCAACTAAAAGCTCAACATCCAGAGATGGATGAAGTTCTTAAGAACGGACCTCAGAATATCTAGGCTCCTAAAGTTCACCTTGCGACAAAAGAGAATCCAGGCGGTGTCGAAATTATAGATGAACCAATGGAGGACTGGACGCTTGAGGACAAGAAACGTTATCAGGTTGATCTCATCGTGCAGGAAATGATCATACAATCCATCCCAGATTCCCTCCAAGATGCAGCCATAGAGAACAACACGGCAAAGGAACGTTTGGATTGGATCAACGACCTCACAAAAGAAACAGAGTCGATGAAGCGCAACAAGAAGCAGGTCGTCATGGAGAAATATGAATCTTTCCAGATGCTACCTGGCGAGACAATCAAATCGATGGAAGCAAGGTTTAATACCATCGTCAGCGAAATGAAGAATCTTGGAAGAGAAGAAAAAGTAGCCGACATGAATGCCAAAATTCTTTCAAGACTGCCAATTGAAGATTGGTTTGTCAAAACCACTAGTTTGAAGACCATGGATCTCTTCAAAATGACCACCAAAGAATTGTTCGCCGAACTTCAGGCCCATGAATGGGACATCCCGATAGCGAACAAAAATGAAGCTGTTCGAACTCCAAATTCAACATCTAATGGTGACGCAACATTTTTCGGGAAGAGAGACAGCCAAAGATGCTCAAAAAGGCCAGTTCACTTTGAGAAAACTGCCTATCAATCCTCACCCGCGAAGGACACCTCCAACACAGTTCAGAAGAAAGAAATTGAACTGTTAGTTGCCAAACTGGAGGAACAGTTGAAGAACCTGACCATGCTTCTCGAGAGAGCAAAAGAAAAGGAAAAGGAAGCAAAGTCCAGTGAACAAAGGTTCACAAAGAGAGAGCCACACACATGTTATGAGTGCAAGTCTCGAGATCATCCAAAGTATGAATGCCCTCTAGTCTCTCAAGAGGAGAGAGGCAGATTGAAGAAAGTGTTCGAAAGGAGAGCATCCAAAGTTGTTGCCCATGTAATGCTCACAAGAACCAAAGTAACAGACGTACCAAACCACGATGATGGCTACTATATGTCTGAGGATAAAAAAGATGAGGAAGCATTCCTAGCCTTCATGGCAGCCATTGACGGAGACGTTACCGATGAAGAAGAGAGCGCTTCAAACCGCAAAATAGTGGTAACAACGAACCTTCCCTCATCTAGTACATCTAAATGTTTTGATGATAACTATAAACCTTCTCATTCAAGCTCAGAGGATATTTCACTTAAAAAAATTATTAAAGAATTTGAGAAATTTCATGAAAATAAAGATACATTAATTAGTGAAAATCCCTCACTGAAATTACGAATTTCAGTTTTTACTAATGATGTGGAAAGAACGAGGTCACTCAGTGAGGAGCTGAATTACTTAAGAGAAGAACATGTTAAACTTTTTAAAGATTTTGAAAATGTTTCAAAAGAGCGCGATTCTCTAAATAAAATTAATCCTATTAAGTGTGATTGTTCTTCTAAGAAGAGCTCAAGACAATTAAAAGAGATCTTGAATGCTCAAAGACCACCATCCGATAAATTTGGACTTGGACTTATGGAATGCCATAATGTAAAGGAAGTCCTGAGCAATCATGCATCCATTTCAGGAATTGAGAAAACTCACTTAGGCATTGTCAAAGCAAAACTCAGTTCAGACACTATGTTGGAAAAAGGTAAGGTCAATTCCAAGAAGTCAGTCAATCAGAATGTCAAGACCAAATGCTGGTAAAAAATTTGCTCGAAACTAGCGTCTCCGCAGAATGCTAACACAGTTTAAAAACTGAATAATCAAACTGTCGAGAGGAAAATTGACCTCCTTTCGAAACTGGATAAGCATAATGTCCCTTATGCAAGGAATCCAGTTTTACCAGCAAGAACGACCTAGCAACATGTAGATATTGCAAGGAAGTTTGTTCGTCAACTAGATAGAAATTCGAGAAGCTATGATAGACCACAATTCTATTCTAACAGTCATCCGAATAGGGGGAACACCTATTTGAGGCCTGAGTCGATACTGTTTTACTCTCAAAAGATTGTGATGGCTACACACCCGAGAACGGTTTCTCGAGACTCCTTCCAGAACAGTCATTTCAGGAAGAGTTCACACACCACAATCTTACATAACATGCATTCACACAGCACACACTTTCCTAGAAGAAAGGTAGATCAATCACAGAAAAGTGATTTAATTTAACGAACTGTAAGAGTGAAACAAGTGTGGATACCTAAAGGTTGGATCCACAAGACTGACCTTGCAGGACCCAAAAGGATGCGGGGACCTAAATAAATTTAATGTGTTGCAAGGACCAAGTTTTCGAAGAAGACAAAAACATGGATACTAGACAGCGGATGCTCGGCTCACATGACAGGAGAAAAGGATCTAATCAAGAACCTCAAAATGTACGAATGAGCATCAGTCAGTTTCGGGAACAAGGCCACAGGATAAGTGATTAGGAAAGGATGCGTGGAGCACAACGGAATCATCATTCAGAACGTATCTTTAGTCACCAATCTGAAGCACAATCTTCTTTGTATAAGTCAACTGAGTGAAAGTGGCTATATTGTCGGATTTGAAGAATCAAAATGCCACATAATAGACAAAGTGACGCACAAGATCATAATTAGAGGAATCAGATGAGGAGGTCTATACTTTGTAGATTGGTCCAGTGGATAAAGAGGGACTTGCCTCATAGCACTCAGTTCCTCAAAAGGCATAAACTGGTTGTGGCACAAGAGATTAAGTCATTTGAACTTCAACTCAATTCGACATCCAGAGATGCACAATTTAGTTGAAGGACTACCAGAGAAAAAGTTCCAGAAAGAAGGAGTGTGTTAATCGTGTCAGCTCGTAAAACAGACAAAAGCCTCCTTCAAGAACAGACCAGTCACAACAGGCTCTGAAAAGGGTCTTGGAACTGCTCCACATGGATTTGCTTGGTCCTGTTACCCCACTCACTATTGGAAGAAGAAGATATACATTAGTGGTTGTAGATGACTACTCTAGATACAGATGGGTTGTGCTGCTCAAATCTGAGGACGAAGTCAAAGTTCAGCTACCAGAACTGATCACATGCCTTCAGAATGACAAAGGAGTGAAAGTTAAGAGGATAAGATCAGACAACGGGATAGGATTTCGCAATGGACCTCTTATGGACTTCCGTGCTGAAATTGGAATTGGATTGGACATGAGAAGTCAGCCCCAAGAACACCTCAACAAAATGGTCTTGCTGAGCGAAGAAACAGAACACTCAAAGAAGCAGTGAGAACCATGATGGCCGATACCGACCTTGGAAAAGGATTTTGGGGAGAAGCCTTGATGATAGCCTGCTACACATAGAATAGAAGTGCATTCAACAAGAGGATGCACAAGACTCCCTACGAGATCTACAATGGTCGTAAGCCTTCTATAGCTCATCTTCGTGCTTTTGGTTCTCCATGTTATATTCACAATAATGGGAAGTTTAAGTTGAATACCTTCAGCCCAAAGGCTGATGAAGGTGTGTTCCTAGGGTATGGACATCCTTCATATAGGGGATATAGGGTATTCAACAAGACAACCTAGCTTGTGGAAATAACATGTCATGTTGTTTTTTATGAAGCTACTTTAATGCGCATGACACTTCAAGAACTGAGTCTAGGGAATCTTGAGATCAAGGATGTCAATGAGGAACCTAAGAGTGATCTTGATAATAACCAAACAGTTCCTCTTACTAGATCTATGAATGATATCCCTGAGACTCCAGTTGCCTCGGCTGAACCCCAAGCAGCCGATAGGGCCAATGATGCAAATGTCATTGCTTAGCCCTTAAAGACTATAAACATTGAAGATTGTGGTGAAAAGAAGCCCCCTGAAGCACAAAGAACGGTCTTGGAAGCAGAGCAAGTTGACACCAAGGAACTCAACCTTGAGGATACTAAGGAAGCAGAATCAGCTGGCGAGCCGATTACCATTCAGAATCCAGATGCTGATCAGAATGCAGTTCCAGGTCAGGGAGATGAAGGTGTTCCAAAAGGAGGAGAAGAAGGAGTTTCTGAAAAAGAAGAAGAAATAGTTCCAGAATCTGGAAGTACACTATCTCAAGAGGAACATCCTGAAGCTTCTGAGAATCCACCTACTCGTGCTGAGTAGTACCTGTGAAGAAGCCTAATTGGCTAAGAGATCATCCCTAACTAGCCATCCTCGATGACATTGGAAATCTAGTTCGAACCAGACAAGGGACAACACTGATGTCTAGCTTCTTATCTCAGATTGAACCAGTAAAGATCACAAAAGCTCTTCAATCAACAGACTGGATAAATGCGATGCAGGAAGAACTAAATGAGTTCACTCGCAACAATTTGTGGTATCTGGCGGATCGACCTACACATCAGTCTGTGATTGGTACCAAATGGGTATTCAAGAATAAGAGAGATAAGACAGGGACCATTGTTCGAAACATGGCAAGATTGGTTCCAAAGGGATACACACAATGCAAATGAATAGACTTTGATTAGACATTTGCGCTAGTTGCCAGACTGGAAGCTATTCGGCTATTCCTGGCGTATGCAGCCTACCACAACTTCACAGTTCTTCAGATGGATGTGAATAGTGCCTTCTCAACGGAGAATTTAAGGAAGAAGTCTACATCGAACAACCTCCAGGTTTCGAGCAAGGAAATCAGGTCTACAAGCTGAGAAAAGCTTTATATGGATTAAAGCAAGCACCTAGAGCATGGTATGAAACTCTCTCACAGTTTATGCTCAAAAGTAGATTTGAAAAGGGTGTTATAGATCGAACACTATTCAAGATAAAGGATGGAGAGGACATCCTACTTTTTCAGATATATGTAGACGACATCATCTTCGGAAGCAAAAATACCTAGTTATGTGAGAAGTTTGCCCAGCTGATGCAGAACAAATTTCAGATGAGCATGATGGGCAAGATGACATACTTTCTTGGTTTGCAAGTTGATCAGTCTGATGAAGGGATCTTCATAAGTCAGAAGAAGTACACTCAAGACCTTATCAACAAATTTTGTCCAGAGAAGACAAAGTCAATAAAGATTCCTATGAGCACCAGTTCTCAGATCACTCTTGATGAAGAAGGAGAACCTATCAATCCAACAACTTATAGAGGAATAATTGGGTCTCTATTGTATCTAACTGCAAGCCGACCTGATATATCTTATGCCGTGGGAGTATGTGCAAAATTCCAGGCGAATCCTAAGAAGTCCCACATGGATGCGACAAAGAGAGTTGCGAGATACCTAAAGAGTACAGTGTCTCTAGGTATCTGGTATCCCAAAACTGATGGAATCATGCTAAATGGATTCTCTGATTCAGGTTTTGGAGGCTGCAGAATTGATAGAAAGAGCACAAGTGGAACTTATCAGTTTTTAGGACATAAATTGATCATCTGGTTCAGCAAGAAACAACATTTCGTGGCTACATCGACCACATAGGCAGAGTATGTATGGAGTAGACACTGGATGTGTTCCTATCTACTGTGATAACAACAACGCATTTTCTATCTTGAAGAATCCAATTCTACATTTCAGGACAATGCATATCGATATTCGTCACCATTTCATTTTGAGATCACGTTGAGAAGGAAGATGTCTCGGTGGAATATATCATTACTGAAAATTAGTTAGCGGACATCTTTACCAAACCTCTACCTAAGGCTCGTTTCAAAGTGTTATGCATCAAACTAGGTCTTCTAGAGTTTGATGGAATCTCAAGAGAAGGAGATGATAATTGAATGATTTAAAATTGTTGAATTGTACGAGTTAAAGTATTTTGTTAAGTCAGTTACAGTTTGTTAATGCTTGTAGTATGTTGAAGACACAGAGGAAATAAGAGCTCATTCATTAAGATGGATAAAAGGACATAAATCATCCTTACATTCTGACAACAGATACAAAAGAAACTGTTACATTAACTACCGTCTATCAAGGGATAAGTGCCCAGTTGATCGGACGACAAGGGTAGTAATCAATTTCATCCAGACTAGAAGGACCATCCTTGAGATAAGCAATACTCTTCTCCAGCAGCCAGCTCAGCTGCATGCCTTAAGGAACAGTGGCACCTGGCAGATTTTGAAGGGCCATCTTCAGGCGATCAAAGATGAACCCTGCCCAGTTAACCTCTCCATGCTGTTCAAATTCCATCATTGCTTTCCAGACAGGTGGCGTGATATTAATTTCTTAGGGAGTATAGCAGACAACCATCTGGTTAACTACATCGAAGGACAACTTGCAGTTAGGCCTGAGGTATTCATTTGGAGCAGTCGGATGGAAACAGATGTTTCCTTCTCTCCATTCAGGCCATATGGACCACTCTGGTGCTGTCACTTTGTTTCGATAAGACATGACAGGCGTTCTTCTGCCATGACAAAATAGCCCAAATTCTACAGCAAAATAGTCTGCAGACCAGCAGAACTCCCTCCCGTTGAGATTACAAAAAATCTCATCCTCAGTAACTATGGAGTAGTATGCAAACATCCTGAGAAACTCTTTGTGAAAGCAGTGGGACTCGATGGTTTCAAATCTGGCCAACCTACTGGCTCTCAGAATACCCATCAACCATTGATCTATACATGGAGCTCTCTAATGATGTGCTTCAATTCCTATTCTATCAAGGATTTTGTTTCTTCGAATGGAGATCTTCTCAATCTATTCCACGACATTTGGTATCATGTAAGCTGATGGAGAAGGACAAGGAGAAGGAGAAGTCATATCTTCCTCAAAGAGATTTCTAGTCTACGCTCATTGAAAGGATATTAGATGGGTTAATTATCAAGGATGCTGATGAAGATTATTTATGGCCGATCTATTGAAATATTCGAGGAGGATATCAAGCATCTTAAGGATACGACTTATCATGACACGAAATCTGAAGTCGATAGGAAATCATTCAATGCCCAACAACTATGGATAGCCACCCATGACAGAACGTGTGGCAAATAGGTCTGAAATCTACTAAAGGCTAAAGGATTAGAGTCTGCACGAAACAAACCATAGGGGTACAGATTTCAAACTTTACATCATATGCTAGCACAAATTTCACAAAAGTTGCAAATTACTCCAAGGATCAGTAGCAACTGTGATGTCCAAGGAATAAGTACAAGTACACTCCAGACAGTTTCTCGTATAATAGAAACTATGACTCCAATTATTTGAAAAAGGAAGGGGGATTTCATTACTTGATGAGAAGTACATGATACATTGTCTGATTTCTTACAAAAGAAAAGGGGGCAGTTCACCCCAAGCCTACAGAATTAAAAAAAAAACTACCATGAAAATGATTCAACGGAAGGTAGAGGAGATCAGCTGATAGGAAAACACCGTGGCAGTTATAAATTGGAATCTAGGATATTGGACCAGCCACCACGAGTGTAATCTGGAAATTGATGCTCAATAAGCCAACTCAAGTGCATTCCATATGGAACAGAGAGAGTAGGAAGATTCTCGAGTGCATAACTCACTTGAATAAAGACGAAGGAATCCCAATCAACCTCAGCTTCGTCGTCAAAGGCCATCATTGCTTTCCACACTGGCGGGGAGAAGTCTGTAACCCGTGAAGGATTTCAAACAATTATCTGATTGATAATATCAAATATCACTCGATATCTAGGCGACAGGTGCCTGGAAGAAACTGTTGGATGGAAGTCCACATGAGTCTCTCTCCAATTCTGCCATGCGTACCACTCCGGCGCTGTCTCTTCTTTTGAATAGTCCATCAAAGGCCTCATTCCATAAGATAGTCCGAAACTAAGAGAGAAGGACTCCGAAGACCAGCATATCTCTGATGGATTTATATACTGAAAGCATTATTATTGGTATATTATGTACAAGGTTTATTGGTTAATATACT
>JAPKLW010000155.1:578366-601843 GCA_026898455.1 Plectranthus barbatus | reverse complement strand
GCCCTCTGCAGTGGTCTGTACACTTGCAGCTTTAGCGCGTTGAAAAATGCGCTATCAATGAGTCAGGCCATGTCGTCCGAAATAGAGCTCGCCTAGTAGCAAAGGGCTATAGACAATGCGAAGGAATTGATTACGAAGAGACGTTTGCTCCAGTCGCTCGATTGGAAGCAATAAGGTTATTCCTTGCATATGTGGTGCATCATGAGTTCTCTGTGATGCAAATCGACGTGAAGAGTGCCTTTCTGAATGGTGAGCTCAAGGAAGAGGTGTACGTTGAGCAACCACCAGGCTTCGAGCAAGGAAACCAAGTGTACAGGCTAAGGAAAGCCTTATATGGTTTGAAGTAGGCACCGAAAGCTTGGTATGGAACATTGTCAAAGTTTTTGCTAGACAGTGGTTTCAAGAAAAGGAAAATCGATCAGACTCTCTTTCGCATCAAAGATGAAGGAAGTATCCCACTTGTGCAGATATATGTCGATGATATTATCTTCGGCTCGAAGAATCAAAGCTTATGTGATAAGTTTTCAGAGCTGATGCAAAGTGATTTCCAAATGAGTATAATGGGAAAGATGTCCTAATTTCTCAGATTACAAGTCTAGCAATCGAGTGATGGAATCTTCATTCATCAAAGAAAGTACACTCGCGATCTGATTGCTAAGTATTTCCCCAGAAGACGAAAAGCTTAAGGATTCCAATTAGCAGAAACTGCCAGATAAGCCTCGATGAAGGAGGAGAACCTGTGAATCCTGCATTATATAGAGGTATCATCGGATCCTTGCTTTACTTAACTGCTAGCAGACCCAATATTTCTTATTATGTCGATGTATGCGCGAGATATTAAGCAAATTCGAAGAAGTCACATTTGGATGTTGCTAAGAGGATTATCCGATACCTCAACTGTACCGAGGGTCTAGGAATTTGGTACCCAAGGAGTGATGGAATGGCACTTAGTGGATATTCCGATTCAGACCATGGAGGATTCAAGATAGATTCGAAGAGCACCAGCGGGACATGTTAATTTCTTGGACATAAGATGATTAGTTGGTTTAGCAAGAAGCAGCACTCCTTAGCTACGTCTACTACTAAAGCTGAATATGTAGCAGCTGCTAGTTGTTGTGCTCAAGTCTTGTGGATTCAACACTAATTGCAAGATTATGACATTCCTCCTGAATGTGTGCCAATCTACTGTGACAACAACAGTGCTATGAAGAACCCCGTTCATCATTCAAGGACGAAGCATATTGATATCCGACATCACTTCATTCGAGATCATCAAGAGAAGAAGGATATTGATGTTCAATACATATGCACTGAAGATCAGCTAGCAGATATGTTCACGAAGCCGCTTGTTGAGGCCAGATTTAAAGAATTATGTCTAAAATTAGGCCTTATGGAGCTAGAAGATGTGGTGGATGAATGAGTTGTTATTCTCATTCTTTCTGGATTTCTTGGATTTTCGGAGATGAAGGAGATAAACATATCCAAGCTTACGTTTTTAAGCTGCTGAATGTCTGTTGCTGAGATATGTTGCTGAGAATAGAAATGCTGAGTCCAATCTCTCAGTAGTTCCTAAGCATTATACTAGCAAGTAGTTCAGACGCTTGCTAGACGTGAAATGCTGAGTCCAAGCTCTTAGTATTTTGACATATTGCTATGGTATATTATTTCAAATAGAGGCACAGACGGTTGCTAGCAAATTGAATGCTGAGTCCGAGCTCTCAACAGTTCATATGTTTGCTAAGGATTTCCAAGGCTAGCAGATTGATGAGTCCTAGCTCTCAGCAATCTTCGGAAGTCAAAAGCGGGAAGGATTTGAATTTGAAATGATGTGTCCGACATGCTGCATTTAATGCGTGCAACTGGCTGCGTCAAACCAGGAGGCCACACGCAAAAGCACTCGAGTTCATCGGGGAGTGGGCTACCATACAAAAGGTCTCGCCTATCCTAAGGTGTCGATTGAATTTGAAAAGGCGTTTCCCCAGCTGTTGGATCATTACTCAGAAGGTATAAACATCTCACTTCGTTCAACATTCAAACCTTTCTGAAATCTTTGATAATCGAATCCCTGATAAGTTAGGATTTTTACCAACTTATCTGGTTGTTCTTTCACTATTGTGTGATGTTCAGATTGTTTTTGTATCTTTTTCGTGCATAGATTGGCTTTTGTGCTCGTAATGTCGTGTTTGATGAATCATGCAGGTTTTTAGTCGAAAATAGAGAAGAGTGGGATTTCAAGTTCCAGGGCCACGTCGATCGACAAGGAAGATGGAGAAGGAGCAATCGACGAAGGAGAAGGAGAGATCGACAAAGGCAGCAAAGCTCACGTCGATCGACGCCACTTCATGTCGATTGACGAGGGTCTTTCATCAGCGTCGATCGACGCCATTCTCCCACGATCGACGCGCATGCGGGAATTCCTAATCTGAGTCTGATTTGAAGATAAAGACATATCAAATCCTAGATATTGTTTGATACATCTTTCATTATTATAAATAGCCATGTAAAATTCATTTTTTAGGGTGGAAATCAGTAGAGCATTTAAGAGATTTTAGTATTGAAGATTTTTAGAGATTTCCAAGGTTTTTCTAGAGTTTATGTTTGAAGACAGAGTTTTGTGGGAAGACATTCAGACCCAAGTTTCTATGCAAATCAGGTTTTATTTTTCTATGATGAATATTACTCTGAATATGTGTAACTAATCTCTTCCTCAGATTCTAGGGTTTCAAACTATCAATGTATGCACGTTTTGATTAATTGAATTATTTTCCCTTTCCCTTCGTGGTTTGTGAAATCTGAGTTTATTTCATAATCTTGAGTTTGTTGGCCACATCTTAGGATTAATTAGTTGATTACTTGAGACGTAACTGTAATAGTTTTCAATGGAAAGATATTTTCACAATATAATCTGATTTATTGTCGTAACTGGAGGAGATTGATTGTAGGGATAAATCTGTAGATCTTTGGAGTTAGTTAATTTATCTTGAGACGGAGCGGAGATAGGTAATTAATTAATCTAGTTTATGAATTGTCCAACAAAGAAGTTCATAATACCTTTCTGATGTTTCACTACGAAGAGGAATTAAATTGGGAAATAATCAATTCATCGTCTGTGTCATACTTGATAGGTAGATATCCTGGAATATGTACTTCTCATAATCGTTTTCAACCAAAGTATTTTAATTTCCCATTTACTTTTTATTCGCAAGTATTCCAATTTTCAAAACAACCAAAACCTAATTATTTGATTCTCCTAACCAGTATTTTGAGAACTTCTGATTTAGTACTTAAAGTTTTCATTACTTCATTCCCTGTGGGATCGATAATTTTCATTTGCCGCTATATTATTAGCTCTGCTAAGTCGCTGTTAAATAATTTAGCGATCAAATTTTGGTGTCGTTGCCGGGGAGTGAATAGAATTGATCTTACTATTGAATCTGTGATTGAAATACTGATTTAGGCTGTAAATTTCGTACTTTTCTTTAAATTTTAGTACCTTTTGTCGTTCATGTCGATCGACGTCACACTAACGTCGATCGACGCTGTTGTTACTTCCACGTCGATCGACGCCGTATTGTTTTCAATTTTTCAATTTTTCAATTTTAGTTCATTTCATTTTATTTTCAGTCTAACCTCACTACCTCCTTTGTTGTACAGGTAGTGCATGAGTACGAGAGCTAGAGGAAAGGACCCGTTTTATTATCATCCGGACATTGAAGCCACTTGCAGAAAGATCAGAAGGGATAAACGTGCTCAGGAAAGCTCGAGTAATCTAGCAATGGACGATAACGTACCACAACCAATTGTTCAACCACCTCCGCTAATGCTAAATGCGGAGGAGCAGGTTGTGCCTCTCCAAGAGGTCCAAGCTATGAGGGCGCAAATCCAATAGTTCAATCTGGAAAGGGACCTCGAGTGGAACAATCCGAATGGAAGGGATCTTCGCTATAACCCACTGTTTCAGGACAATCCCGATAATGAAGAGGATGACAACCCGAATCCGCCAGAGGAATCTGATGATGAGAAAGAAGAGGAGGCCTTACAGAACCGATATAAACCTCGATTTAGGGAGACAGACTTCAGGATTGGCATCAATGCCAACAATTTTGAGCTGAAGACCGGATTGGTGCAGATGGTGCAACGAAATCAATTCGGAGGAAGAGCCACTGAGGATCCTTACGCACATCTGGATAAGTTCCTTATGCTTTGCAATACTGTCAAAATCGGAGGGGTTAGCAAGAGTGTCATCCGAATGCGTCTGTTCGCATTCTCTCTGAGGGATATGGCACAGTCTTGGTTCACTGCACCGAACAAGGGAAGTATTAGCACATGGACTGAATTGAGGAATGAGTTTCTGAAAAACTTCTTCCCTCCAAATGTCATCAGGCAGACAAGGAAAGAAATCATCAGGTTCGCTAAAAGACCCGATGAGAGATTCAGTGAGACGTGGGAGCGATTCAAAGAGCTACTAAGATCTTGCCCCGGACATGATTTTCTGCCAGGAGAACAAGCAGAAGCATTCTACGAGAGACTCAACGAGAAGACTGCCAAGTTGGTGGACACCACATTGGGAGACAGCATCATGACGAAAAGTGGAAAGAAAGCCATGGAATTCTTCCAAAAGATGGCCAACAACACTCAACGGTGGTCCTCAAGCTCAACTTGGCCTATGAAAGCAATCGAGAAAGTTGCCGAACAACCTAATTTGGCAACCGAGCTGAAAAAGCTGAAGGAAGAGTTCGCTACTCTAAAGCAAGAGAAAACACTGCAGTTGAGACAGTGCAAGCTCCACCTGAGGGGGATGGTGCCGAGGTAAACATCATACAAAGGGGCGGTTAACAAAATAACTACCGAGGAGGATATCAATGATCGCGTATATTTTTAACCCGCGACTTAGCAAAGCTAATAATATAGCAGCAAATTAAATTATCGATCCCACGAGGAAAGGAACAACGAAAAACCCTAAGTACTAACTTAAGAGTTCTTAAAGTACTGGATAGGTAAAATTGAAAATAAAAGGTTTTGAAATTTTAATTACCTCAAGAAAACTATTTTGAAAACAAACTTACTTTGAAAAACCTAAAGGATAAGAAGTACAGATTCTAGGCTTTTCTCCCTATCAGGTATGACATGCATAAACAAACTGATTATTTTCCAATTTTTAATTCCTCTACACAGTGAAACATCAGAAAGCTATTATGAACTTCTTTGTTGGACAATTCATAAAGTAGATTAATTAATTATCTATCTCCTGTCGGTCTCAATATTAATTAACTAACTCCTAAAGTTCTACAGATTTATTCCTACAATCTATTCCCTTCAGTTACAACAAGAAATCAAATTATATTGTGAAAATCTCTTTCGATTGAAAACTATTACAGTTACGTCTCTATTACACTTGATTTCTCTGATTCTGATTCTTGGGGTTAACCTGTGTATTGCTAGGAAGTTGCCCCGGTTTACGTTGTGCTCCGAGAGCATCAGCGATCTGGCTGACTTGAGTCTCTATTATCTGGACGTGCTTTTGCATCTGTTCTATCTTGGTATTCACACCAGATATCTCATGCTCCAGTTTACTCACCTTGCTAGTGGATCCTCCTCGAGATTTGGCTTCTTCTTATCGACCACTACCCCATCTTGTACGGCAAATCCAGGAGGTGGTTGTTCAGCAGCTTGAGGATTCGTGTAGGAGAACCCAGGGTGGTTCCTAGCGTGATTGTATTTGTAGTGCTGGTTTTGCTGCTGGTAACCTCCACGGTAGTTATTGTTCTGGTAACCACCCCTCTGAACAAAATTCACATCAGCTTGTTATCCTTCAAGGGGAGGCTGTACAGGCTCCACTACAACTCCTTCAAGGGGAGGCTGTACAGGCTCCACTACAACTCCTGCCTTTTCTTGCTTCAAGGAAGCGAACTCCTCTTGAAGCTTCTTGACTTCAGCAACCAAGTTAGGCTCTTCTGCAGCTTTCTTTTCCACTACTTTTTCGATGGCTTTGACGGGTCTATGTCTGCTTGAGGACCAGCGTTGATTGTTGTTGGCCATCTTTTGGACCAGCGTATATTTTTAACCCGCGACTTAGCAAAGCTAATAATATAGCGGCAAATTAAATTATCGATCCCACGAGGAAAGGAACAACGAAAAACCCTAAGTACTAACTTAAGAGTTCTTAAACTACTGGATAGGTAAAGTTGAAAATAAAAGGTTTTGAAATTTTAATTACCTCAAGAAAACTATTTTGAAAACAAACTTACTTTGAAAAACCTAAAGGATAAGAAGTACAGATTCTAGGCTTTTCTCCCTATCAAGTATGACATGCATAAACAAATTGATTATTTTCCAATTTTTAATTCCTCTACACAGTGAAACATAAAGCTATTATGAACTTCTTTGTTGGACAATTCATAAAGTAGATTAATTAATTATCTATCTCCTGTCGGTCTCAAGATTAATTAACTAACTCCTAAAGTTCTACAGATTTATTCCTACAATCTATTCCCTTCAGTTACGACAACAAATCAGATTATATTGTGAAAAGCTCTTTCGATTGAAAACTATTATAGTTACGTCTCTAATTTCCAACTAGTAATCCTAAGTTAGTGGCCAACATACTCAAGATTAAGAATAAAACCAGATTTCACAAACTGTGAGGGAAAGGAAAAATAACTTCAATTAATCAAAACATGCATACATTGATAGTTTGATAACCTAGAATCTGAGAAGACAATTAGTTACACATAATTCTAATCTTAATCATCATAGACAATGAACAAGAAAAGAAAAGATGAAAAGGAAAGTTGAATCTTCCCAAAGATTCAATCTCAAACGCAATGATCTTTTTCTTCTTCTTCCTTGTGATGTTTCTCTCAATTAAATTCTCTTCTCTCTTGCTCTCTCTCTCTTTTGCTCTCTTGCTCTTGATCTCCCCCTGATTTTCGAATTCTTCAGCCTTTTTATAGATGTTGTGGATGAATTCTACCATACCTAGGAGTTAGATATGTGTTTATCTTTAGAAAATAGAAAAGATATGGTCTGCCCCGCGACACTCCATCGATCGTCGATCGACATCCGGTTGGCATCGATCGACGGTGGTTCTGCTTCAGTACTCCTGCGTCGATCTCTTCGAGTTCTTTCGTCGATCTTCTCTGAAGCTTCGGCGAACAAGTTTCCAAAATCCTCCTATTTTCATCCAAAAACCTGCATGATTCATCAAACACACCATAAAAAGCACAAAAGCCAATGTATGCTCAAAAAGACACTAAAAACGATTCAAACATCACCAAAATAGACAAAGAAACAATAGATAAGTTGGTAAAAATATCAACTTATCAATCAACAACACAACCAGCAGCATAACCAGCCCTATAATTATAATCATGCGAGGAATCACCCTGAATTTTTCTACGCAAACCCTCAAGCCGCGAAGCAGCCACCACCGGGATTCGCCGTACAAGATGGGGCAGTTGTGTTGAAGAAGAAGACAAATCTCGAGGAGATTTTTGCTAAATTTATGGAAGGCTCCACTGATACGGTAGCCAAGCTAAAGCAAGAAATCTCGGGCGTGAACACTAAGCTGGGACTACTTCCGAGCAACACTCATGTCAATCCCAAGAACCAGAATCAGAGGAACCAAGTGAATGCCATATCTCTAAGACGGGGCAAATCATATGAAGGGCCAAAGCAGTCAGGGACAGATACCTGGGAGGAAGAAGAAGCCGAGCAGGACGAAGAAGTCGTCATAGATGAAGCGCCGTCGACCGACGCGGGGTCTCCATCGATCGACGCTGATCCTCATCGATCGACGTCTGCTCCCGTTCCACCTCTGAAGAAACCGCCTTTGCCATTTCTGCAGCGGTTTGCCAAGACAAAGATGAACGAGAGGTATGCACAATTCCTGGAAACAATGAAGAAGGTGCATATCAACATTCCATTGGTCAAAGCCCTGCAAGAGATGCCCAGAAATATCATGTTTCTGAAAGACATGATCTCTCAGAAAAGACCCTTCTTGGAGCATGAGACGGTCAACCTGTTCGAAGAATGCAGCGCCATTATTCGAAAGAAGATGACAATCAAAAGGGAGGACCCGGGTTCCTTCACAATCTCTTGCATCATCGGAGGAGAGACCTTTGGGAAAGTTCTTTGCGATTCCGGTGCATCGATCAACCTGATGCCACTGTCAATCTTCAAACGGTTGAAGATCGGAAACATCAGGCCCACGACTATCTCACTACAGATGTCGATCAATCAGTATCCTACCCGAAAGGCATCATGGAAGATGTGCTGGTGAAGGTAAAGGATTTTATCATTCCAGCCGATTTTGTGGTGCTAGACATGGAAGAAGATCGAAACATCCCTCTGATTCTTGGAAGACCATTCTTGAAGACTGGAGGGGCATTGATCGACATTCGAGATGGAAAACTAACATTCCGGGTGAACAACGAGTCAATCACATTCTTGATCAACAAGGCAATGCGGAAGCACAATTAAGGAAGCTATCAAGAAGAATGCCACATGATCAACTGCTTCAGCCCGATAATGTCTTACCACTTCGCCTCTCTCAAAAGTGAACCAGACTTTCTGCAAAACTGCCTGCAGCACTCATTGTTCTCATCAACAAACCTGGACGAGGCAGACGAGGAGATTTTGGATCTGGTCGTGGAGCTGGATGTGTTCGAGGAGATAACTCGAGAAAAAGAAACCAAGCGAGAACCGCTGCCTAGCCACTACAGCCAGAGCCAGCCAGAAAAAGATGAGGGAAGGCATACGTCGATCGACGCCACTGTCTCATCGGTCGAAGCCGCTTTGAAGCCCATCTCGATCGACGATCGAAGCGTCTTCGTCGATCGACGCTGATCTGGAAAATCCAGCCTCAAGCTCTGATCCACCACTTCTGGAACTCAAGACACTTTTGACACATCTCAGGTACGCATTTCTGGATTCTAATGACAGTTACCCTGTTATTGTTTCTGCCTATCTTACAAAGCGAGAGTTGGACAAACTACTGCGAGTTCTACGAAAATACAAGTCCGCCATCGGATTGACTTTAGGGGATATCAAGGATATCAGCCCTTCGCTTTGCATGCACAAGATCATCCTTGAAGAGGATGCCACACCAAAGAGACAAGCACAGCGACGACTAAATCCCATCATGCAAGAAGCCGTAAAGAAGGAGGTTCTCAAACTCCTAGACCATGGCATGATATACCCGATTTTCGACAGCAAGTGGGTGAGCTCTACACAAGTAGTAGCCAAGAAAGGGGGGATGCAGATAGTAAAGAATGATGATGGAGAGGAAGTTGCGACAAGACCGATCACGGGATGGCGATTTTGCATTGACTACCGAGCCTTAAACACCGCCACGTGCAAGGACCACTTTCCTCTTCCCTTCACTGATCAAATGCTTGATAGATTATTCGGTTACCCTTTCTATTATTTTCTTGATGGTTACTCAGGGTACAACCAAATAGCTATGGCGCCTGATGATAAACATAAGACGACATTCACCTATCCGTATGAAGTATTCGCCTACAGTCGGATGCCCTTTGGATTATGTAATGCACCGGCTACTTTCCAGAGATGCATGATGAAAATCTTCCACGACTTGATCAAAGATGTCATGGAGGTATTTATGGATGATTTCTCAGTTTTCGGTAGCTCATTCGATGTTTGTTCGCATAATCTGGCTACTGTACTCGAGAGATGCACCAAGACAAACCTATGTCTCAATTGGGAGAAATGCCACTTCATGGTGCAAGAAGGGATTGTGTTGGGTCATCGAGTATCAGCTGAAGGACTTGAAGTAGACCGAGCCAAAGTGATAGCCATTGAGAAGATGCCACCGCCAACAAATGTCAAAGCAGTCCGAAGCTTCCTAGGCCACGCCGGATTCTATAGGAGGTTCATCAAAGACTTCTCAAAGATATCTCGGCCCTTGTGCAACCTGCTGGAGAAGGATGTTTCCTTCGTATTTGATGAAGAGTGCTTGAAGGCATTTGAGAGACTGAAAGAGGCACTGGTGACTGCACCTGTCTTGACCGCGCCAGATTAGGATGAGCCCTTCACATTAATGTGCGACACCAGTGACTATGTTGTTGGGGCAGTCTTGGGACAACTTAAAGGAAGACTCTACCATGTGATTCACTAAGCTAGCAAGAGCATGAATCCGGCGCAATGCAACTACACCACCACGGAGAAAGAGATGCTCGCGGTCGTGTATGCCTTTGACAAGTTTCGGCCTTATCTGATAGGCTCAAAGACGATTGTCTACACCGACCATTCAGCCATCAGATACCAGTTCGCAAAGCAAGATGCCAAGCCTAGACTGATCCGGTGGATATTGTTGCTGCAAGAGTTTGATTTGGAGATCAAGGACAGAAAAGGGAGCGAGAATGTGATCGCCGACCACTTGTCACGACTCGAGCCACCAGTCGAAGGGGATGATCAACAGATGACAATCCGAGTAACATTCCCCGACGAACAGATCTACGCCCTTAGGGATTTGAAAGAGACTTACGAGTCCAAAACTCCTTGGTATGCAGATTTCGCCAACTACTTGGTTGGCGGCGTACTTCCTCCGGACTCTTCTCCATATGCAAAGAAGAAATTTCTGCACGACGTCAGATTCTACTATTGGGAGGATCCCTATCTTTGGCGTAGATGTGTTGATGGCATCATAAGCCGCTGTATGCCCCAGTCCGAGTGGCAACAAATCCTCGAAGCTGTAGGGTTTGAGTCTACGATGGACAATAAGAGTTGCCATTATTAATTTCTTGCCAAGGATCGTTCTTAGGGTACCAGGAATAAATTTCAATTAAACAAATAATGCGAACCTATGCATGCTCCTATAAAATTAATTGCAGAGGATAGAATTATAGGAATACCTGATTTCACCGTTTGATCTACAGATCTAGATTGGAGCCAATAACGATGAAATAGATCTGGATCTGAATCTGAACACCGGCGATGAACAGTTGTTCCTACAGATCTGATCTTCTGATCTGTTCCCTTGCTCCTTGGAAATCTGGTGAGGATTATCTACCATGTTGAATCCGAGATCTGGAGAAATCGATCCGTTTCTCCCTTCCGGATCGCCGCTGCCGTCTCTCTCAATTTTCGTTCAATACTGAATTATCTAACTCGATTTGATAGAGAGAAGGCCTATATATAGTGTTAGGGTTTAGAGAAACCCTAACCCTAATGGGCTTGACCAGTTCATGGGCCAGACCAGGGACCAAATGCAAATAATAAAGTGGGCCCTCTTTATTAATTAATCCTTCCTTGTTCAACCCAGAACATAATTAATTAATAAAACATTGTTTTAAACTTCACCACGGTAACAATGCTGACTCGCCCCTTTATTACCACGTTATTAGGAACGGGTTGCACCAAACTAACATGATCCACATATTTAAGGTTTTAGACATTCATTAAATAATTTGGCTTATGACAATCAGCCACAATTAATTAATCTCTTAATTCCTGAGTAATACCACTCACTCCTTTTCACTTATGCCTTAATTAAATAATTCAACCTGCAGGGTTTACCATAATGAACCTTGTGAGCTCCTCAGGGAATGTCACCATCCTGAAACGGATATGCTTACCTAAACGTCCAGCCTAAGCAGGCCACACACAAATTGGCAGCACCCAAAATACGAGTATTAGAGTACAACTAAGACTCACCACCATGGTAAATCAAAGTGTGGTCAATCTGTGTGTGCCCTTTATCCTTCAGTTAGGTTTAAGATCATAGGAAGTATGTTAGGGATCTGGCTCATTCATATGTCAATGAGAATGGCACATCCCACTGTTGATCCCATCAATAAATAACCATGTACCGACACATCAAGTAGCTAGGATTAGCCCACTTATGAACCGATTTGCCGCAGCTTAGACCCACAGCATATCCAGGGACTGTCTCAGCTGTGATACTGTTTATATCTTGCTAGGTCAAACGACTCATCCTCTGTGATCTCCTACACACCATATGGTCATCCCTATAGGCGAGATAATAGGATATTATGGTTCGTTGTATGTTTGTTTCACCAGACAGCGAGCATTGTTGCAGCAACATACATGAAGACCAGTGTACACAACACTTAATCATATATGCTTTCAGTATATAATCCCAACAGAAGTTTGCCATTCATCTTCTTGTGGCGGTCATCATTCAGCCAACCGGACAGCATTCAAAATTCTTGCCAACGGATTCTATTGGCCATCTATCTACGAGATCTGTCGTGGATGGATTACAAGTTGTGATCGCTGCCAGATGACCGGCAACATCTTGCAGAGGGACGAGATGCCTCAGACTCCGGTTATTGAAGTCAAGATCTTTGATGTTTGGGGGATCGACTTCATGGGACCTTTTTTGCCATCCCAAGGATTCTCATACATTCTGCTTGCGGTGGACTACATGTCACGATGGGTTGAAGCCGTTCCAACGGTCACAAATGACTCCAAAGTGGTCATCAAGTTCCTGCAAAAGCTCATGACGAGGTTTGGGACGCCAAGAGCCTTGGTGAGCGATGGGGGATCCCATTTTTGCAACAGATGGCTCACCTCTCTTCTTGCTAGATACGGGGTCAAACACCGAGTCACAACCCCATATCATCCTCAGGGGAATGGCCTGACGGAGCTGTCCAACCGAGAAATCAAGCAAATTTTGGAGAAGACGGTGAAGAAAAGAAAGGATTGGGCGGCAATACTTGATGAGGCATTTTGGGCATACCGCATCGCCTACCAAACGACCATCGGGACGTCACCATATCAGCTGATTTTTGGGAAATCCTGTCACCTGCCTGTTGAGATGGAGCACAAGGCTTGGAGGGCAGTGAAACAATTGAATCTGGATGGGAAGACGGCTGCAGAAGAGCGCGCCATGGCATTGAACGAGCTAGAAGATTTTCGGGATGAAGCTTACGAGAACAATGTCATCTACAAGAATCAAGCGAAGAGATTCCACCACAAAAGGATTCGCTCACATGTTTTTCATTCAGGTGATAAAGTCCTCCTCTTCAAATCCCGTCTTCGCTTCATGCCCGGAAAGTTGCAGTCAAAATGGGATGGACCATATACTGTGATCTGTCAATTTATGAATGGTGTAGTCGAATTAGCTGGCCAAGATGGGAAGAACTTCAAAGTGAACGGGCAGAGCCTGAAGCCGTACAACACCCCACTTCAAGTCGAAGCAGTGGAGAAGTACTACTTGAATCGCCAGTGAAAGTAGAGGTATTGTCGAGCTAGCGACATAAAACCAAGCACTGGTTGGGAGGTAACCCAACAGTTTACTGCTTTCTTTACTTCTACTATTTTAAATTCAGTTGAGTCGAGTCATTTGAATTTTGTATTTTCAGTAATTTTTTGAATTTTGTCGGGTCTAGTACTCTGTCGAAACCACGTCGATGGATGCCATTCTTCATCGATCGATGAAAAAGCTTTGTCCACGTTGATCGATAGAAATGCCTCGTCGATTGACGCGAGCCATTCTGGGGCCAGACAGAGACGGGTTTAAAACCTAAATTCTCTCATTCCTTTCCTCACAAACACACACGCACGACTTCCAACTCTCCCAAAGCACCCACCTCGAATTTTTCTCTCCAAATTGGACGCTACAATCCAAGGTATGTATCCTAGAACCTTCCTCTTCGATTATTTCATGTGTTGTAAGGATTTCGTTGCTATTCATTATGATTATTCGATATGGTTGGTCGTTCTAGTCGATATACTTGCTTGTCATGGATTTGTTGCTTGGATTTCATTGAATATGACGAACGAAAGTTTGGGGGATAATTCTAATTGGGCGGTGATTTTCTTGTCTTGCTATTTTCATGAAGAACTCTTTCGATTTTTTTGAAAATATGCTGGGTTGAAGTTTGAATTGCATGATTGTCGAACCAAATTCGCTTAGGTAGATGCATTTTGTGGATTATTGCACATTTTTTCATATTGATGTTTGGGAATTTTTGTGAAGTTTTGTTGAGCTTTGACATTTTTCCTACTACCCTTGCAGTGCATTATGAATTTTCGTCCTACCATCGCCAACCGAGCTTATGAGAAACGCTTCAAAAAATTCTCAAGCTCTGAGTTCACAGTCCGGCAAACGCTTTACCCATGCCCTGAGATAATGGCTAGGCTAGGAATTCGCGCTGACGTGGAGGCTCTTTTGGAAAGAGTAGATTGGAGTGCTTGGATGACAGCACGGTTGCCAACATACCCGTCGCTTGTCCTGGAGTTTCTTGCCTCACTCCATGTCTATGAGGTTCAGCCAGAATCAGAGCCTACCACTATCTCCTTCCAGCTCCTGAATGAAAATTACGAGATGGCGCGGGACGTGCTTGAAGGCATTTGGGGAGTCCGGAAAGGGGGGGTGGTTTTCTTCCCCCGACTTTTGACATTGCCCGATTCTGGAGCCAGATCGCAGCTGAGGCCAAAGAGGATTTGCGGGAGTTTGACTCGGGCAATTTGAAGGCTTCCTCCATTGACAACCAAGTTTTCCGGTATCTTCAAAGATGCATGGGGGTGTCGATCACTGGCAGACATGAAAGCGGCAAGGTGAGAGTGGGGGAGCTGTATGCCATCTACTGCATGCTGACGGGGGAAGAGTTCAGCTTTGCGGCGCTGGTCATGGATAATTGGAGGCATCAGATCAAAGCTTCCAAGGGCAACATTTGGAGCGGGGGATTGATCACCCCGATTGCGGAGTATGTGGGCATTGAATTGACCCAGATTGAGCCACTCGAGGACGATAGCCAAGGACTTGGCACCGACCTTTTGGTCAAGATGCTGATGCTCACACCACGGGAGGCAGGTTGGTCCTTGCGGATGTCCAACGGGGACAGGTTGCCACTTCCGCAGAGGGAGCTCACGCGCGTCACAGATTATCACTTCCGTGATAACTGGTTGTTGGGAATTGTTCCCGAATTCTCCCATAGGACAAATTGTAAAAAGGTTTTGTTGGATCAAACCTTATTAGATGGTCGATAAATTGCTAAGATCTAGATAGTCTAGCAAACATATGTAAAGTCCTGTATAGGAAATTCTCGTGTTGTAATAGACTAGGAAGAATCGGAAGAACGCTAGAGAAAATCTATCAGGAGAATGCAAGAAGGGATCAGCATTCTAACTTCAGCAAATCAGAATCTAGCAGATTCCGAAGGATCAGGTTGCTAAAAATAACTTCAGCAAATAGCCGGAAGAAGAATGCTAAGAGATTTAGCAAACAGGGGTGTTTGCTAATGAGATAGCGGACGATCGCTAAGAAGCTTGACTGCTGAAGGAGTGAACATTTGCTAAACGACAGAGTGCTAAAAAGTTTAGCAATCAGAAAATAAATACTCAGATACTAAAAGAACAATTGCTAAAGAGTTAGCAATTGGTTACAAGACAGATTGCTAAAATGCTAGCAGATCACCAGAAAGCTAGCAGACTGCTATAAAAATAGCAGATTAACAAAAAGATAGACATCTCAAAAGTCTCAGGATCTTTACCAAGAAAAGAAGTCTCGCACGACAAAAGGAAGACTTAGCAAACAACTCCACCTATTCTAAAGAAACGCAGCAACAACGTATCGAAAGGAGCCGTTCTGACACAAAGTACATATAAGGATAAAAGACTTCCGTAAGTAGGTCAAAAGGACTGTACGAAGCATTTAATGCTCCGAAAGCGATCAACTCATTACGAGAACGGAGAAGCTTCGTGTCTAACGGGTTTGGAGATTCAAATTTGAATCTCCAGATATAAAAAGCAAGTCCAACGGAGAGTCGAGACTACTGCTTCCATCACTACGCGCAAACACTTTATCTCTAAAATATTCCTCAGACAAATCGAACAAAAAGAAGCAGTCAGTTGAGAGAAAGAGAAATAAATCACATTCAAGGCTCTCAACAACCAAGAGTGTCAACCATTGAATTCCTGACACTATCTTGTGAGATTCGATAGCTCCGAATTGGAATCTCTAATCATTGGGATACCTTCCATTTCTGAAAGTATCTAGCAGTCACTTCTCTGAAAAGAGATTGACTATCACGGGCCTTTGCCGTATCTGTCTGAAAGTTCGGAGAAACTACAAATCTCCATTGTGTCAGCGAAGGACAAGTTTTACGAAGGTGCGCCCTTGACTTGGCCTGACCTGCAGCTGCTGAAAAGATTGAAGCATCAGAGGATAGCTTTGTAGAAGCCGGCCCGAAAGTTCACCGCCTGCTACAAGTGTTTGGTGATTCCTTGTTCTTCAAATATCTTTTTAGTGAATTCTTAGCGATTCGGCTAAGGAGTGGACGTAGATCGATTTGATCGAACCACTATAAATCTTGTGTGCTTTACTGTTTTATTGCATTACTGTTTGGTTTATAATCTGGCAAACTCAATTTGCTAGTATATCCTTGAATCAAACTAAGAACTATCCGACCCTACAGCTAAACTTAAGAAGACATTAATAGCAAGTTAATTATTCCGCTGCACCTCGTGCTTAGATTTATACACGACGACTATGATAATTTGGGACCATCAAGTGGTATCAGAGCCAGGTTATACCAGACTCTCCATTTCTGAGTCACCTGTGACCAGATCTATCATTTTCCTTGCGTTGTTTTGTTCTTGTTTGTTTAGCTTAGGTACTAAAAGATCACAAGATGTTGAACCATACCTTGCCCAAGTACAACAAGGAGAAGTTTAAAGCATGGAAGAAGATGGCTACCATTTCAACTTCAGAGCATACACCCTGAAATGGTAGACGTTCTAAACAAAGGTCCAATTAAAATTATGAAACCTAATCTTTTTGTAGTACAACCTGCTGAAGGACAACCAAGGCCACCACCAATGGTCGAAAAACCCTTCGATGAATACTCTGGAGAGGATAAAAAGAGAGCTCAACTGGAGCACGTTGCTCAGAAACTCATTCTTGATTCACTACCTCCCCTAATGGCAGACAAGGTGCTAGATTTCGATACAGCAAAGGCGATGTGGGACTATGTTTGCGAATCATCTCAGGAGACAGATCAAATGAAACGCAACAAAATGCAGGTAGCAGTTGACAAGTATGAATCCTTTTCAATGCAGCCAAGTGAATCTATTCAAACAATGGAGGAGAGACTCAACACCATCGTCGCTGAACTAAAGAATCTTGGGAAGACGTACAACAATGGAGAGATGAATAACAAGATCATCTCCAAACTATACCCCAGAAGTGACTGGTTCGTGAAGATGACGAGTTTGAGCGAAAAAGATCTCAGCAAAATGACAACATCTGAGGTATTCGATCAACTTAAGACTCACGAGTTTATCATACATCAATCAAAGAAGAATGAAGCTGCTGTGGGCAAATCGTCAACCAAAAATGTTAGCAACTCGGTGGATCTAGCATATTTCGTCAAAAAGGATGCTTAGAAAGGGAAGCAGAAAAAGCCATACTACAATAAGGAAAGATCAACCCCAGCATCACCAGCTAAGGAGGCTGCTGCATCATCAAACTCTCAACAAGAAGACGTCAAAATCAGCGAACTAGAGGAGCAGATGAAAAGACTACAGAAGTTAATGCAAGAAGCAATAGCAGAAAAGGAGAGCAAAGATGCTAAGCCTACATCATTTCCTCGATCCTCAGAGAGAAAGCCAAGGACATGCTTCGAGTGTAATTCTCCTGATCATCTGAAACATGAATGCCCTAAAGTTAGTCCAGAGGAGAGGGAACGTCTCAACAAAGGTTTGAACGAAGAGCTGTTCGAGCAGTAACAAAAGTACTGTTAACCAGAACCGAAGTTCCAGACATCCCTGACAATGAAGAAGAAGAGTATTATTCATCAGGAGATGAGGAGGAGGCTATGCTAGTTCTGATGGCTGATTTCCTTGAAGATCGCTTTGCTGATGCTGATGCAGAGTGCTTAGCAAAATCTAGCTCAGCAAATGACAATCAAGAGGTAACACCCATACATGTTTCATTTTCTATCATCATGCGTCATCGGAGAAGCCTATTTCTTCGAATTCCAAGGAAGATTATCTAACTAAGCTTTCGATAGAATTTACAAGAATGTATGAGATTAAAAATTCAATTATTGGAGAGAATACGTCTTTGAAATCAAAAGTCACACTCTTGACCGAGGAAGTCGAAAGACTAAGGTCTGAAAGTAAGGAACTCTCCAATTTGAAAGCTAATTTTTCAAAACTTTCTGAACATTTGAAAAGCTTAGAAAAGGAAAATCACGTTTTGAAGAATAAACCTAAGGAAAGCTGCATTTGCACATATACGACTAGCAAAGATGTCCTGAATGCTGCTATTAGTCAACAAAAACATCATACTGACAGATCAGGAATCGGATTTAGTCGTGGAAAGAACGTTGATCAATCTAAGCAGAAACAGATTACGTTTATTTCTGCTGGAATGCTCGATGGTGATCTAAGGATGGTGATCTTGAGGCCAAGGATGTTGTTGATCAATCATTTTCAAACTCTTTCGAGAACTTGCAAATTGATCCAACTAGGTCTATGAATGATCTGAATCCAAATTCAACGCACTCAGCTGGAGACCAGGCTGCTGATCGGGCCAGTGATGCTAATGATCATGATGAGGCCACAACCATCCACCTTAATGAGAATCTGGATATTATTGGAGTAATCAATTATGAAGATGATCAAACACCTCCAGATGGCCCAGAAAAACTACCGCAAGGTGCTGAGAAACCAATTGAAGAAATTAATTTGCTAGAAGACATCATTGCTGAAAATGTACATGTTGAGGTACCAAATGCTGATGGTAATCAAGATGCTGAACATCAAGATGTTGGTGAGGAACAAGTCATAGCTGACGGTAATCCACCAGGAGAAGGAAATGCTGAAAACGGATCTCCTATTCGACCAGTATGGCTACGAGCTCATCCTCTTGAGCATGTCATCGGAGATATCAACGACCCTACCCTTACAAGACAAGGGAATGCTATACTCGCTTGCTATATATCTCCAATAGAACCGCTCAAAGTAGAAGAGGCACTGAAGTCAGTAGACTGTTAAATGCTATGCACGAAGAGCTAGCTGAATTCACAAGAAATCAAGTTTAGGAACTTGTGGACAGACTTAAACATCAAAGTGTTATTGGCACCAAGTGGGTCTTCAAGAATAAGAAGGATGAATCAGGCGTAGTTATCAGAAATAAAGCTCACCTCGTGGCGAAGGGATATAGACAGTGTGAAGGAATTCACTACGATGAGACATTCGCACCCGTCGCTAGATTGGAAGCAATAAGGCTATTTCTAGCATATGCTGCTCACAATGAATTCCCAGTATTGCAGATGGATGTAAAGAGCGCCTCTCTAAACGGTGAACTCAAAGAAGAATTATATGTAGAGCAACCCCCAGGCTTCGAGCAAGGAAATGAAGTCTACAGACTCAAGAAAGCTCTTTACAGACTTAAGCAAGCACCAAGAGCCTAGTATGGAACATTGTTGAAATTTCTGTTAGCAAATGGGTTTACTAAAGGGAAGATTGACCAAACCCTATTCAGAATCAAAGATGAAGGAAGTATCTTGCTAGTTCAGATTTATGTTGATGACATCATTTTTGGATCAAAGAATCAGAAGCTATGTGAGAAGTTTACTAAGCTCATGCAGAGTAATTTTCAAATGAGCATGATGGGAAGGATGTCCTATTTTCTTGGACTTCAGGTTAAACAATCATCTGAAGGTATCTTCATCCATCAAATGAAGTATACTAGAGATCTGATTGCTAAGTTTTGCCCCGAGAAAACCAAGAGTCTAAGAATACCACTCAGCACAAGTTGTAAGATAAGCATTGATGAGAGTGGAGAAGATGTGAATCCATCATTTTATCGAGGCATAATTGGATCTTTACTCTATCTAACAGCTAGCAGACCAGACATCTCGTATGCTGTAGGAGTGTGTGCTAGATATCAGGCGAATCCCAAGAAATCACATCTAGACATTGCTAAGCGGATAATTCGGTATCTGAAATGCTCAGAAGGACTAGGGATTTGGTATCCAAGATCCGATGGTTTATCACTCAGCGGATTCTCAGACTCAGACTTTGGAGGATGCAAAATCGATCGAAAAAGAACAAGTGGAACTTGTCAATTTCTTGGACACAAGCTAATAAGTTGGTTTAGCAAAAAGCAACATTCTGTAGCTATATCTACCACTGAAGCAGAATACGTAGCAGCAACAAGTTGTTGTGCTCAAGTCTTATGGATCAGGCAGCAGTTATTGGATTATGATATTGCTCCCGAATGCGTGCCTATCTACTGTGACAACAACAGTGCAATGTGCATAACCAAGAATCCGGTTCATCATTCAAGAACCAAACATATTGATATACGACATCATTTCATCCGTGATCATCAGGAGAAAGGGGACATTGATGTTCAATATATTTGTACTGAAGATCAGCTAGCAGACATCTTCACCAAGCCGCTAGCCGAAGCCAGATTCAAAGAACTATGCTTAAAGCTAGGATTGATGGAATTAGAAGAAGACATGGATGAATGAGTCCAAGCCCTCATTCTTTCTTTTTGGATTTCTCGAAGTCTAAAGAACTCACTCGAGGATTGATCAAATTCAGGATGCTAATTTTTTGGGTTTACTAAAGATATCATGGATTTGCTGGAATATGAGATGCTGAGCCTCAAACATCAGAAGTAAACAGGATTGCTGAGACGTGTCGTGTTTAAGTGGAAAATAGCACACCAGCGCAGCAGACAGAGGTTTGCTATTCGAATAATTCTTACTCAGCAAAACATTCTACGAGAAGAAACTCAGCAAATGGAACTGAAGTAGCATATTAGTCGATTCATTAAAAGGAAGAGCAACATATTCCGACAACATTACATCATTACAAAAGGGAAATCAGGTATAGCCAACCCTTACATCAACATCTATTACAAAACTCTAGGAATATTTGTTGGAGATCAGCCAACATCAGCAACAAAAGGAGGAGAGCCCAGAACATCGATCACCACAGGTTAGGAAAGTGAGGCCTCAAGGGGTAGAAGTCAGAACCCATCACAGGGAGGCCCTCAGATACAACGTGGGGGAACTTCTGCTCCAGTAACCAACTCAACTGCATGGCAATTGGCAGAGGAAACTGAGGAAAATGGTCGATGCACTCCTTCACCCCATCAAAGAAGAAACCCGCCCAGTCGACGTTCTTCACTTCTGCATCAATGGCCATCATGGCCCTCCAGATTCTAGGGTTGAACACATAGTTATCAGCATCAACTCCAAACGTGACATTACTGACGATGTCAAAGATAACTCTATACTCCTTCTTCAGCTCCAGACATGACGGAGTTGGCGAAAAGTCATAGATATCCGACTGCCTCCACTTGTCCCAGAAGCTGAAACTCAGGAGCAGTCATATGGCGGTTGAAGTCCATAATGCGAACTAGACCCCGCGGGAGACCAAATTTCTGAGCAAAGAAAGATGGCGTCCAGCAAACCAATTCGTCCCCGAAGGGCGCCCCAGATAGCATCGTCAGTTGTCTCACATGAAAAGATGAAGCTTTGAAGGGCTCGTTTCTGATAACGTGCAGGAGTAGTCATCAAAAACTGGTCCAAACGACTCTCACGAAGAGCCCCCATAACAAAGTTTGCCACATGATAGTTCTCATCGTACTCAAAGAACAATCCTGATTCGTGAAGAATTTGGTTGCGAGTGATGGTTAGGTCACTCGGAGCGATGGTGACTTGGTACATCGTTTTAGAATAAGGAAAGAAATAAATACTATGCAAAAGGGTTTGAAGGAGATGGTATTCAAGAAAAAGAGTAGGACGTTATTTATAGCAAAATCGTGGCTCTCTCCATAGAGGGAACATTCTCCCAAAAGTGTCTTGTCAACTTAATTCAGGGGGCGGAAGTCGAGGAGTCTCGACAAAGGGGGGAACGCCACCTGTCTAAGTAAATCTATTTCCAGCAAGTCAACCTACCAGAGTGATACGGAGATCTCTTCCACGTATGCTTGAAAAGACACCAAAGGACATCCCAAATCCACTGATTAAGGCAGAAATCAATCGTCTTAAATAAAAGCACTTGATGACCTTTTTATGGAAAATTGGAGCTTACTTCGGAAATATGTGGTTTGCTGAAGCAAGAGATCCTTGAGGGGCTCAGCACTATTGCAAAAGAAGCTGCTAAGTGTGCTTGCTAAGTCAAGGTGTGTGCTAAGATCAAATCAGCAAACAAGGTCCGAACCGCATTAAGACTGCTAGGACATCGAAGCAGGAGTCTATGCTACTCAAACCAAGCGTATCCGAGACGGAGCATTAAATGCACGACAGTGGCTACATCTAATCTTTAACCGCCACGTCGAAAGTGCTCAAGTACTCTCGAGTAATGGGTCACACACGTCTAATCGTGCTGAACGTGTGAAATCCTAACCGTCGATAGCAATTAAAGCGGAGGAAGCGCGATCAGTGGATAATCATTCACAATACTTTCGCCTCAAATCCATAAACTCTCATTCTCTCTCATATTCAATGTCCTAAATCGTCTCCGCACCCAGTCCTCATAAACCCTATCCTTGCGTTTGCTCAACCTAAAACCCTCTCAGCATGTCTACCACAGAATCTGCTGCTAACCAAGAACCTACAATAGCTTTCTTCCGCAAACCCACACCTGATGAGAGATTACATGAAAGACATCGACCCGAATTCACCGGAATTGGGACGAAGGAGGACATTCACGAAGATCACTGTCATCACCGATTGGTCTCTCTTCTTCGCAAGAAGGCTGCCTCTGGGCTATCTGATGCCCAGAAACGCACTACTCAAGTAAATAGAGATAGGATTCTATTCACTCCTCTCGCCGCCTCAACGTTCCCTGAATTCGTCATGGAAATGTTGGTCAAAGCCCAAGTGGTACAGTATCTCTCCGCAGAACCCAAGAAATTCAGACCGCTCATGGTCGCTGAGTTCTTCGCCAGGGCAGTCATTCCCAAAGAATCGTCGTCCTTCACCACCTCTATTTTTGGGAACATCATCGAAGTATCGCCTGCAGTTCTAGCCCAGACATTCGGCCTTCGCAACTCCGGTGGGCGAATAATGACCAAGTATCTAATGAAGTCTGATAAGTACAAGGAACGGTGGTACACCTGGAAGCGCCCAGAAGTTGAAGAGGACCTGGACCATCCATAGAAGATTTCCACCCCAATCAAAGATTTCTCTGATAATTACAAGATTCTCGTAGAATTAGTAATTAAGATGTTTCAATGCGACGCCGGATCGCATTCTGAGTTGTCTACGAAGAAATATGGAGTGATGATAGCATTGGAGGATGGGTACAATGGAAATTGGGCTGAATTCTTTTATGAGCGTTGGCTGGATCATGCGAGTAAGAACAAGAATCTAACGCCTGGTTCTGGGACTTTCTCTTCTAATGTAAGTTTTGGGCTAAAGATCAGCAAATTCCTAGAACTCATTATTCCAGAAGATGAACTTGATGAAAGAGAGGATTTGCTGACCACTGATTTCCTTCCAGTTTACAAGAAAGAA
>JAPKLW010000155.1:541332-573366 GCA_026898455.1 Plectranthus barbatus | reverse complement strand
TGTACGCAGAACTACTACATCATATATAAAATTGAATCGGATCTAGAAAAAATCTCTTTGTCCACTTCTGATTTTTCTGGCGCTCTAAGGTTGAAATACACTTTTTGTGTATTCAACAAAATTGCATGTGGATATTGAGATCATGTTTTTTTTGTTGATTGAATGTCTGCTAATTACATAAATGCTAGAAATTCTAGCATATTACCTCTTGCAGCATTCACTTATGCTAAACGAGAAATATTCCCAAGCACTTGTTAAGGGGGAATTCTATTTTTTTTAATCAACCTTTTTGCTAGAACAAAGATGGACGAACTCTGAGTTAGTTTGAAATATTTTAGGAAATCATTGTAAAACTCAGATTCTTCTTCTCATGGTCAGCAAATGATCGAAAGCTTTGATCGCACCAAAAAGGGGGAAATTGTTGGGAATTGTTCCCGAATTCTCCCATAGGACAAATTGTAAAAAGGTTTTGCTGGATCAAACCTTATTAGATGGTCGATCAATTGCTAAGATCTAGATAGTCTAGCAAACATATGTAAAGTCCTGTATAGGAAATTCTCGTGTTGTAATAGACTAGGAAGAATCGGAAGAACGCTAGAGAAAATCTATCGGGAGAATGCAAGAAGAGATCAGCATTCTAACTTCAGCAAATTAGAATCTAGCAGATTCCGAAGGATCAGGTTGCTAAAAATAACTTCAGCAAATAGCCGGAAGAAGAATGCTAAGAGATTTAGCAAATAGGGGTGTTTGCTAATGAGATAGCGGACGATCGCTAAGAAGCTTGACTGCTGAAGGAGTGAACATTTGCTAAACGACAGAGTGCTAAAAAGTTTAGCAATCAGAGAACAAATACTCAGATACTAAAAGAACAATTGCTAAAGAGTTAGCAATTGGTTACAAGACAGATTGCTAAAATGCTAGCAGATCACCAGAAAGCTAGCAGACTGCTATAAAAATAGCAGATTAACAAAAAGATAGACATCTCAAAAGTCTAAGGATCTTTACCAAGATAAGAAGTCTCGCACGACAAAAGGAAGACTTAGCAACAACTCCACCTATTCTAAAGAAACGCAGCAACAACGTATCGAAAGGAGCCGTTCTGACACAAAGTACATATAAGGACAAAAGACTTCCGTAAGTAGGTCAAAAGGATTGGACGAAGCATTTAATGCTCCGAAAGCGATCAACTCATTACGGGAACGGAGAAGCTTCGTGTCTAACAGCTCTGGAGATTCAAATTTGAATCTCCAGATATAAAAAGCAATTCCAACGGAGAGTCGAGACTACTGCTTCCATCACTACGCGTAAACACTTTATCTCTAAAAGATTCCTCAGACAAATCGAACAAAAAGAAGCAGTCAGTTGAGAGAAAGAGAAATAAATCACATTCAAGGCTCTCAACAACCAAGAGTGTCAACCATTGAATTCCTGACACTATCTTGTGAGATTCGTTAGCTCCGAATTGGAATCTCTAATCATTGGGATACCTTCCATTTCTGGAAGTATCTAGCAGTCACTTCTCTGAAAAGAGATTGACTATCACGGGCCTTTGCCGTATCTGTCTGAAAGTTCGGAGAAACTATAAATCTCCATTGTGTCAGCGAAGGACAAGTTTTACGAAGGTGCGCCCTTGACTTGGCCTGACCTGTAGCTGCTGAAAAGATTGAAGCATCGGAGGATAGATTTTTTGTAGTAGCCGATCCAAAAGTTCACCGCCTGCTACAAGTGTTCGGCGATTCCTTGTTCTTCACATATCTTTTTAGTGAATTCTTAGCGATTCGGCTAAGGAGTGGACGTAGATCGATTTGATCGAACCACTATAAATCTTGTGTGCTTTACTGTTTTATTGCGTTACTGTTTGGTTTATAATCTAGCAAACTCAATTTGCTAATATATTCTTGAATCAAACTAAGAACCATCTGACCCTAAAGCTAAACTTAAGAAGACATTAACAGCAAGATAATTATTCCGCTGCACTTCGTGTTTAGATTTATACATGATGACTCTGATAATTTGGGACCAAGACTGGTTGATGAGCACACCCGCCCACTTGTGGCTCATGGTCGGATCATGTGGAGGACCCGGCACCTCCAGACTTCGCCACCGACCGCTGACTCAGCCAGATCAGCGACCGTCGCAGACCCCCCCAGCAGAGTATGAGGAGGAGCACGAGGATGAGGAGCACGATGGAGGTTGAGATGAGATTCTGGATCAGACCGGTGGACCGTTGTTCAGCCACTTCGTGGGAGAGTCTTCATCTTCCGGGGTGGATCTGGCGATGATCTATCAGTTCATGCAGCAGCAGGCTATTTTGCATTTGGAGGAGCACACCAGACAGGCAAAGTTTCGCCAGCACATGAACACGAGGCTCAACAGCCTCGACATGCAAATGCAGCGTCTCCTCTTGAACACCCAGTCTGACTCCGTGTACCTCCGCCGCCAGAGAGAGCGCCAGGACCGCCGGCGGAGACTTCCAGTGTGGCCTTCTCCCGATATAGAGATGGAGGATCCTGCGGGGGAGGAATGAGGTAGCGTTTGCTTTTTTTTCCTATCTAACTTTCAAACTTGTCCACTCCTTCGAATGAAACAAGTTTGGGGGGATGAGGATCGGAAAAAGGGAAACATTTATTTGTTTTTATTTTATTTATTGTTTTATTTTGTTTTCGTTTTCTTTCTTTTGTTTTCGTTTTTGTTTTTTCTGAACCATCACCATCCTTGTTCTTTTGCTTCAAAGTGAACAATTGTTCTCCGCAAGGCTTTTCACTCGGATTAGTATTTTGAACTCTAGATTTTTGGTACTTGGTCTGAGTTTAATAGTCTTGAGCATTATTTTAGGAGCTTTTGAACACAGGGCAGTCGGAACTACTTTTGATTATGTTGGTGTTGAGAATATGACTTGTCTTTTCTTTAACTAGAATTATTGATTGATAATCGAGATATTTGCTGATTGAGAATGATAATCTGTGTGATAAAGTAGCCGATGATAGGAGCTGTTTTGCTTGATAAGTTGATCTTTTGAAATATAAATTTTTGCATGATAACTGTTCGAAATTGGGTAATTATTGAGGAGTAACGAAAATTTCTACCTTTGTGTGAAATTTGAGCCATCTTTTCGTTTGATGAGTGACAAGGTTATTAGACTTACTTCCTAGAATTTGACGAATTTCTCTCTTGAGGTTGCATTAAGTGTGGTAATAGGGTGAAAATGATTTTAGGCATGTTATTTCGTAGCCCATCTCCCATACACTAACCTTTAATTTCCACTTGTAGCCCCTTTGAGCTTTGAATAATTTTTTTATTTGATTAGAAGGGTTGATGAATAAGAGGATTGTGATTTATTGGATGGTGTGAATTATGGGATTGTGATGTGAGGCTGTGTGCAAAAATAGGGGATCCCATGGGGTAAATTAAGAAAGAAGTGAACATTGGAGAAAAAGAATGAAAAGAGAAGAGAAAAATGAGAAAAAAAAATTCATATGTTAAAGTTCACAAAAATCAAACCAAAGTTTAGGACCCTGAAAATTACAAAAGAGAATGAACAAGATTGTGCATGAAAAGAAAAAAATTATGTGGTTACAATATGCTAAGGCCATGAGTTCAATTGCAATATTCTAAGTCACTTAGCCAAAAAAATATCCCACCTTTTAGGTAAGCCACATTACAACCAAATAAAGACCTTTTGATTCCCTAAAAAGCCACACTAACAAGCGGTGGAGAGATGAGAAATTTGTCAAACCTATGGTGAAGTAAACTAAAACTTTGAATGAGTGAATTTCAAGCCCTTTACTTGATTGAGTGATGAGTGCAAACACTGCCCTGTGAAGTTCCTCCTCAATAGTTTAACAATGAGAATGTGTTTGGATTGCATGATTTATGTGAATAGGTGATACTTAGATTGCAAAAGAAGCTCGTGAGGAATTGCACACTTGTATCTGCATTTGATTCAATTTCCTTTCTGTGAATTGATCGAGGACGATCAATGGTTTAAGTTTGGGGGAGTTGATAAGTTAGGACTTTTACCAACTTATCTGGTTGTTCTTTGACTAATTGTGTGATGTTCAGATTGTTTTTGTATCTTTTTCGTGCATGGATTGGCTTTTGTGCTCGTAATGTCGTGTTTGATGAATCATGCAGGTTTTTAGTCGAAAATAGAGAAGAGTCGGATTTCCAGTTCCAGGGCCACGTCGATCGACGGGGATGCCTCGTCGATCGACGAGGAAGATGGAGAAGGAGCGATCGACGAAGGAGAAGGAGAGATCGACGAAGGCAGCAAAGCTCACGTCAATCGACGCCACTTCACGTCGATTGACGAGGGTCTTTCATCAGCGTTGATCAACGCCATTCTCCCACGATCGACGCGCATGCGGGAATTCCTAATCTGAGTCTGATTTGAAGATAAAGACATATCTAATCCTAGATATTGTTTGATACATCTTTCATTATTATAAATAGCCATGTAAAATTCATTTTTTAGGGTGGAAATGAGTAGAGCATTTAAGAGATTTTAGTATTGAAGATTTTTAGAGATTTCCAAGGTTTTTCTAGAGTTTATGTTTGAAGACAGAGTTTTGTGGAAGGACATTCAGACCCAAGTTTTTATGCAAATCACGTTTTATTTTTCTGTGATGAATATTACTTTGAATATGTGTAACTAATCTCTTCCTCAGATTCTAGGGTTTCGAACTATCAATGTACGTATGTTTTGATTAATTGAATTATTTTCCCTTTCCCTTCGTGGTTTGTGAAATCTGAGTTTATTTAATAATCTTGAGTTTGTTGGCCACATCTTAGGATTAATTAGTTGATTACTTGAGACGTAACTGTAATAGTTTTCAATGGAAAGAGATTTTCACAATATAATCTGATTTCTTATCATAACTGAAGGAGATTGATTGTAGGGATAAATCTGTAGATCTTTGGAGTTAGTTAATTTATCTTGAGACCGAGCGGAGATAGGTAATTAATTAATCTACTTTATGAATTGTCCAACAAAGAAGTTCATAATACCTTTCTGATGTTTCACTACGAAGAGGAATTAAATTGGGAAATAATCAATTCATCGTCTGTGTCATACTTGATAGGTAGATATCCTGGAATCTGTACTTCTTATAATCATTTTCTACCAAAGTATTTTAATTTCCCATTTACTTTTTATTCGCAAGTATTCCGATTTTCAAAATAACCAAAACCCAATAATTTGATTCTCATAACCAGTATTTTGAGAACTTCTGATTTAGTACTTAAGGTTTTCATTACTTCATTCCCTGTGGGAACGATAATTTTCATTTGCCGCTATATTATTAGCTCTGCTAAGTCGCTGTTAAATAATTTAGCGTTCAATCCCTAGCCTTTTTTCTCAAATTCTCAAGTTCTCTCTGCAAATATTCTCAATCCTTCAATATGTGTGGTCACCCTGAATCTCCTGCACACTAACAACAATCTGACTCCCATACACATACTGATTCATCCGATTCCTCTACGAAATCTGGATTCCCCATTCAATCTCTCAATATTGATGTGACCCTACACGAGCGATAGGCACCAGAATATACCGGAATCGTCAAGAAAAAAGATGTTGAAAATGAAATTCCTTACGATCAACTGGTGGCCCTAGCGAAAAAGAAGGAACAATCCGGCTTATCCAACAACCAGAGGAGGGCGACGCAAATCATGAACGGCTGCATCTTGTACACTCCTCTCGCCGCACTTCATTACCCAGAACGGATCATGGAAGCTCTGGCGAAGGCAGGGGTCCTTAGCTACTTGTCAGCAGAACCATTGTGGTTCCATCCACACATGGTTTCCGAGTTCTATGCACGTGCCGTGGTAGATGAGGCAACCCAGAAGTCCTTCAAGACTTCAGTTTTTGGTACGATTTTGGAGGTGAATGTAGATATTCTGGCTGCTAAGTTTGAGCTACCCAACAAAGGTGAACGCATTGCTGCGTACAAGTTGAATGATTTAGATGAAATGGAGAAGAGATCGAAAGCATGGAAGAAACCAGATTTGGTGAAGGATCAGAAGGGAAAGCCACTCACCTTTTAAGGTTGCCACTCCGATTAACCAATTCCAAGATGAGTACAAAGCTCTTGTTGAGCTGGTGATTAAGATGTTCCAGTGTGATGCTAGTTTATACTCAGAATTGTCGTCAAAGAAGTATTCGTTGATGATGGCGTTGGTGGATAGAGTGGAAGGTAATTGGGCAGAGTTCTTCTATGGGTGCTGGTTGGAGCACACCAAGAAGAATCTGAGGATTAAGGAGGATGGTGTATTCACATCCAATGTGAATTTCAGTTTAAAGATTAGCAAGTTTATCGAGATATTTTTTCACAAGAAGAGGATTGATAGAGGCGAGAAGCTCCTTCCGACCGATTTAATTCTGATGACAAAGAAGGCACTAACTCCGACCGATCCCACCAGACCGATCATTCTGAAGGGTAAATCGAACGTTGATAAGAAGATTCCCACATCTCCTGAAGAGCCCCATCCGAGCGAGTTAGCATTCCCGATATTAGAGAAGGCGATTGCTATGACTCCAGAGGAGATAGCGGCGGCTCAGAAGGCTGCTAAGACAGAGCAATGCTTTAAGTACCTGGAAGATATCGAGAGGCTAGGCGATCTGCCCGTTGAGCAGATTGAAGAGATCATGGAGAAGAAGCAAGCTGAGCAACTGGCTCAAACCTTGCGTAACCTTGCGGTTGCTATACCCAAGAGGAAGCGCACAGACGTGGCTTCTTCTGAAAAGAAGAGGATGCACAGAAGGCTGGTCAAGTCTTCTAATAAAGAAAAAGCTGATAAGGAAGCAGCAGAGAAGGAGGTTGTTGAGAAGAAAGCGAAAGACACTCCTCTCTCTAAAAAACCTCTTGAAGAGAGATTGCAAGCCTTAAGGAAGATGAAAGCTCAGAAAAAGGAGTAGGAGAGAAAGAAACATAAGAAAGAAATGGAGAGACTCACCTTCGAAGCAAGGGATAGGAACTTTGAGCAGGCCAAGCAGGCTGCGGAAGAACGTGCTGCTAAGAAGGCGGCTGCTGAACAGCAAGCAGCCAAGGATGCTGCTGCTAAGAAAAGGAAAGAGAAGCTGGTTCCTGTAGTTCCAGCTCCCACTCTAGTAGTAGCAGAAGAGATTGCACTTGAGCGGGAAGCGATGACAGATCAAGACCTCGAGAGGCTGCTGGAGACCAGAGCTTTTAGTGCTCCAGACCATCCTCAAGGAGGAGTGCTGATAAAGGAGCCTGCTGCTGAGTAAGGAGATGACAGTAGTGATGAGGAGGTTGTGTTCAATTAAGCTTCAGTCTCGGGTCTGAATGTTGAGCCCCCATCTAGAACATCTGCTAGAGTTGAAGAGACAACTGCTGAGAGGCCTAGCACGGAGGTTCCTGGTGCTGATAGGCCTAGCACGAAGATGCCTGCAGAGGCGAGGCCCAGCAAAAAGGATAATGCTGAAGAGAGACCGAGCAGTGGAGGAGCAGAGGGAACCAATGCTGAGGAAGGTCCTAGCACCGATGTTCCCTCCTCTGGTGAAATTGAACAAGATGAAGGCTTCCTCACTTCATATTTTTCTGATTCTGAGTCCAATGGCGAGTCAGATGATGTTTTTGATGCAAGATATCTACGGAACATCCTGACAGGAGATAATGAGCTGCTTCAAGTACCTTTCAAAGGACTTCCTGGACGGCGATACAACTTGCGGAGAATCTTCTAATGGTGTGCTCCAATATCTTTTGAAGAACAGGTAAATTCTGATGTCTTCCCGATGTCCTATGATATTGAAGAGTTTATAACTGAGGAGATAGAGAGAGATATCGCGGAGGTATTCTCTGGGGAGGTAGATGACGGAACCAAGGAAGGAGAAGTTCTCGGACGCGAGCTAAGGCACTTAAAAATATGTGATTACATAATGCGCGAGCTCTGCTTCAAAGAATGGATATTGCTGATACCCAGGAAAGGACTTAACTACTGGCGACATGAGGAGAAATGGGCAAATGATTGGATGGATCAAGCTCCCTGCACCAAACAATACACTGATAAACAAGTCCTTGCCAGACTTCAGGCTATCAAAGCTCACCGACGGATCTCACCCGCTCATACCTTGCCAAAATCGACATTTGCTCCTAATGGGCATTCGGATGCTCACATTCTGCTCTCCAAGCGCCAAGCCAAAGCTGTCGCTGAGTATAGAAGGCGCCAAGCGGAGTATGCAGCACAAAAGCAAGAAAGGTTGCTAGCCCGAATGGCTGCTGCCAGAGAGAGGGAAGAGCGCGAAGCCAAGAAATAAGAAAGAGGGGGAAGAAAGAAGACTTGCTGAAGTAGAGCAGAGGAAAAAGGAAGAAGAAGCACTTGCTACGGTTGCTGAAGAGAGCAGACTTGATTTGGAAAATCTGAAGAAGCAAGAGATGGATCTTAAGATCAAAATGTTGGAGATGGAAAATGAGAAGGTTGCTAAACAACTTGAAAGAGAAGTCAAGGAGAGGGAATCTAGCAAGGCGTATCTCGACAAGTTCATGCAGCTAGCAATGAGCAAATTTGACGAATTGCACAAAGGGAAGAAGCCAGCTCCTGATTCTTAAATTTCTTATCTTAGCAAACCTTCTGTACATTTCTTTTTTATCTTTTCTAGTTTCATTGTACCTGTAATGATCACTCATTTGAATGAAACTGGATCAGATTTAGACAATTTCTCATTGTCCACTTCTGATTTTTTGTGCGTGTCTTAGTTGATATACACTTTTAGTGTATTCAACAAAAATGCATGTGGATGCTGAGATTATTTGTCTTTGGATTGATTGTGAATGCTTGCTGATTTAATTGGGTGCTAGAATTCCTAGCATATTCCTTGCAGCATTTACTTGAATTTTTAATCGAGAAATATTTCCCAGCACTTGTTGAGGGGGAATTTTATTAAAACTAGAACTAAGTTGGATAAACTCTGAGTTAGACTGCTAGAATAAGATCTGATAATTTAGAAATTTTCTTGTAAACTCAGACATTTTTCCTCTTAGATTCAGAAAGTGATAGTGCTTTGATCGCACCAAAAAGGGGAAAATTGTTGGGAATTATCTGTAAATTCCTCCCTTAGATCAAAATTGTAAAAAGTTTTGTTGAATCAAAGCTTTAGTAGTTTGGTGGATCATTGTTGAATTCTAGCATAGTTTAGCAACTCCTATGTAATGTCCTGTTTTAGGAAAAATATCGAGTTGTAATAGATTAAGAAGTGCTTGAGAAGGTTGCTGAAAAATTTAGCAAATGGAACGAAGGAAATCAATTCAAGCAACTTCGGAATACTAGAAGAGTTTTCAGCAGATGGTAGCTGCTAGATAAATCAGCAGACAAGAATGGTTGCTAGAGATGATAGCGGTCAAGTGCTAAGAAGAATGATTGCTAAGGCGTTAGCAATCATATGCTAAGAAAGAGACTGCTAATCGGAAGCAAGGAAGATAGCAAAATGCTACAAGACTTATCATTTGCTAATGCTCAGCAGAATGCTAAGGAATAGCAATTAGCAGTCAAGACCTAAATGTTGAAATGCGCATCTGCTAAACGAGTCAGCAAATTGAAAAGCGGATTGCTGGAAGAGCGTAGTGATCAGAAAGCTTAGCAGATCGTTCCAGCATTCTCTTAGAATGCTAAGTAAGGAAGATATCTAGCAACGATCTCTAATACTACCATTCTAACAAAGGTACAGTAAAAGGACGAAAGTGATATGTGTGTAAAATGACCTATATTTCGATGTGTGAGCGTGCATGTTTGTGGCCATTTGTTGTTCTTTTGTCGTGTTTTCGTATTTTTTGTGTTTTGAATGTTGTAGGACGTGTTTTGAGCATAAATCAGCACTTTTGGTTGAGTTTTGGAGGTAAATCGCCCGAGCCGAAGGTTAAAAGGAAGTTGGATCGACCGAGCGAAGCAAAGGAAGGGAGAAACCTGATTTCAGAGAGATTTCTCAGCCGAGCCAGGGCAGGCTCGACCGAGCCATTGGAACAGAGGCCTGGATCGGCCGACCCTGCAGGGCTCGATCAAGCCTGCACTTCAGAGGATCCACTCGGTCGAGCCATTGCGGGTTTTGCGGTTTCTGGCAGCTTTCCACTTAGCTCGGGCGAGCCATATTCGACCCGGGCGATCCGAGACCCTGTGAGCTCGTTTATAAAAGGGGGATCATCGTATGTTAAAAGAAATTTTGGTCAGATTTAAAATAACCGTTCCTAGAATTCTCTCTAGATCCATCCTCAACCACTCCCCATCCACATTCAAGAGGATCTAGGCCACATTCCTCCAAATTTGGTGAAGATCAAGGAAGATCGTGAGGTAGATTAAGTCAAATGAAGGCAATTAAGGAAGATCAACGCTAGACCTATCAATTTTGTAATGGATTCTATTACTTTCTCTATTGTATTGTAAGGAATTGAAGGTATGAGGAACTAATTTCTACTATGATTGTTGATTGAATGGATAATGTGTTGAGATGAGATTTATTGATGATTGTTTACTTTCCTTTGAGAGCTTCAATTGCATTAGATCTTGTTCCTTATCTCTTAGGTGTAGGTAATAGCCAACCCAGGGGGTAGTTGACGTGAACGTTGTAGCCAACACGCGGGCGGAATCTTCGTGAATAGTGTAGATTCATACAATTTAAGTTCTGATCCATGTGCGGTGCTTGGTCGTAGGGCGATAATTGACTTTCAATTTGGAGTGGTCTAGGGCTTAATAACGTAGTTGTTTGCAAGTCTTGGTATCATCAACCGTTAGCTCACCGTAACAAGGGGTTAACCAGTGTAGGGTCGATTGCTCAATCTCCTAGGGATTAAAATTGGTTTACATCACAATTTGATCAAATTTGCACACATTTGATATTCATTCAACATTCACTCTTATCTCATTGCTATACTTGGTACTTTTTCTACCTATCTTGGTTGAATTGTTTGATTGTTTAGACTAGAAGAGGATAATTGATTCATGATGGTTATGTTTGATGTGATCATTATTTTTTTAGGATAGATTACTATTTTGCCTAGTTAATAGAAACTTTCAACGACTTGTGCTTGCCTAGCTATAAATATCTTCAAAACGAGTAAATGATGTTCACTTGAGCGAATTGAAAGAACCTGGATTGATAAATTTAACGTGAGATAGTGTTGCAATTTCACCATCATCACGTTTTTAGCGCCGTTGACGGGGATTCTTCTAGTAGGTCTTGTGAAATTATTGAAAGTTTGAAGAAGTGTATGCTAGGTGTTTGAGGAAATGCTTGTGTGAATATTGTTACTAACATTTGTTTGCTAATTGTTATAGTTTGTTTAGTTGAATTTTTTTGGTTTTTAATTAGCTTTGTTGATTTTTCCTAGGTAGTTTATGATCACTCGATCAAAGGCTAGGGAGCTTGAGGCAAGGAAATTCCAAGAAAGGAGCAGAAATATTCAAATCGATTTTGATATGGCTAACCATTGAGAGGACACGGTTAAGATTGAAGAGTTAGAGAGACAGCTTTAGTTGATGAAAGCTATGTTAAATGAGAGGAATGGTCCTCGGAGACCACTTCAAAACCTTTGTCGACCTCAAGGGGAACCGATAACGGGAGGTTTCCGGTTAGGAGTGAATGCCACGCAATTTGAGATAAAGCCACAGTTGGTCCAAATGATTCAAAACAACCAATTTGGGGGACACGTAACCGAGGAACCAAATGTTAATATATCTCGATTCTTGGAGATTACGGATACTATAAAGATCAACCAAGTTCGAAGGTTTAGACAAATCGGTTATTCTCCTTTTCCTTGAGGGATGGAGCGAGAAATTGGTTTGAAGGTTTAGACAAATCGAACATTGCCACTTGGGAAGAATTGAGAGAAAAGTTTCTATTCAAGTTTTTTCCACCAAATTTGACTTTGAAGAGAAGGGCCGATATCACATCATTTGGGCAAAGGTACGATGAACCTCTTTATGAAGCTTGGGATCGGTTCCGAGAGCTTCTACGCAAATGTCCAAGGCATGGTTTCTCACAAAGTCAGTTAATTTGCCAATTCTATGGAGGATTGTGATATAAATTGAATACATTATTGGATGCATCATCTGGGGGAGTATTTCTCGATCTAGAAGAAGATGAAGCATGGAGATTGATTCAGCGGATAGCTGCCAATAACTGCAAATGGCCAAGAGAAAGAATGGATTGCAAGGTCATTAAATCAGTGAAAGAGAAAAATGAGATAGAAGTTTTGCGAGTCCAAATGGCTTCAATGCAAGAGTAAATGGACAAGTTGATGTCTAAGCTTGAGAGAAAGGATATTGTGTACGGAGGAGATGTCCATATTATGGAGCACGAGTGGAGAAATTGTTAAGAGTATAAGCCATATAGTGGGGAAATTTCATATAATTCATGGCAAGAGTCAAGTTTACCTTCAAAAAATTGTTGGAATAGACCGAGAAATGGGTATTTGGAAGAAGAAAAGGGGATACCGGAAATAGAGGTGGACGTAGAATGGAAATGTGAGAAGAATGTTGTATTACTAGAAGACATCAAGACACAAGTTTCTTGTATAATGAATCAATTGAGTAAGAGAGAAGAAGGTCCTTCGGGAGGAGCATGTGGAGCTATAACAACAAGAAGTGGGCACTCTTATAAGGGACCGAAACAAAAGGAATATGTTGGAGAAGATAAGAATGAAGGAGGCACTAGGAAGAAGGTTACTTTCAAAGAGGAAGAAGAAGTCATTCCATAGGTGGCTAGGGAAAAAGAAGTGACAGAGGATAAATCTTTGGAGAAGGAATCCACACCACATATGCCTTTTCCTCAACGCCTTGAGAAAAGTAGGAAAAATAAGAAGTTTGCTCGATTTTTAGAGCATATGATCAAGATTCAAATAAATCTTCCTTTACTAGAAGTCTTACAAGAGATGCCGAGATACATGAAAATGTTGAAAGAGATGTTTACCCAAAAATTAAGTATGGCATTGGAGAATATGAGACGGTGAACCTTTTTTAGAAGTGTAGCACCGTAATTCAAAGAAAGATGTCTTTCAAACGGCAAGATCCGGGGAGTTTCAATATTTCATGCATGATTGGTGGAATAGAAGTAACTAGAGCTTTGTGTGATTCGGGGGCTAGCATCAATTTAATGCCCTTATCTTTGTTCAAAAAGTTGGAAATAGGGGAAATCAAGCCAACCACAATGACGCTCCAAATGGCGGACCGGTCTTTATCATATCCTAAAGGGATTGTTGAAGATATCTTGGTTAAAGTGCGTGATTTTATATTTTCGGCCAATTTTGTGATACTTGACATGGAAGATGATGATGATGTTCCGTTGATCTTGGGTAGACCCTTCTTGTCTACCGGAGGAGCACTTTTTGATATGAAACATGGACAATTGACCTTCCAATTCGATGGAAGAAACCCCTATTATACGGAGAATGTAGGTGGAAAGGAAGAAGTAAAAGGAGACATTTTGGAGTATGTCCGAGTGTTAGATAACTTCCCTATTGATGTATCAAATGGGGAGGTTAAGTTCTTGGAATTAAGAACTAAAGAGGAGGAAGATGAAGCGAAATAGAAGAAAATGGAATTGAAGATTAAAGCCCCAGAAGTAGAATTGAAGTTACCAGACCATTTAAAGTATGCATTTTTAGGTGAAAATGAGACTTATCTGGTGATCATCTCAACCGGACTTTCAAGTTGTGAAGTTGATAAATTACTTCGAGTTTTGAGGATGCATAGGTCAGCTATTGGCTGGCAATTGTCTGACATTAAGGGAATAAGCCCAGCCATTTGCATGCATAAGATACTTCTTGAAGAAACATGTAAGTCTAAGCGACAACCTCAAAGAAGGCTGAATCCAATGATGCAAGAAGTGGTGAAGAAAGAGTTTCTCAAGTTGCTTGATAATAATATCATTTATGCTCCGAGTGATAGTGAGTGGGTAAGCCCGACGCATATGGTACCCAAGAAAGGGGGATTCGAAAAGTTAGTAAAGGAAAATGGGGAAGAAGTGATGGAGAGACCTACTAAAGGATGGCAGTTTTGTATTGATTATCGTGCTTTAAATTTAGCTACTCGCAAGGATCATTTTCCCTTACCATTTATTGACCAAATGCTTGATCGTCTTGCAGGGCACTCTCACTATTGTTTCTTGGATGGCTATTCGGGGTACAATCAAATCATGGTGGCACCGGAGGACCAACACAAGACAGCTTTTACATGTCCTTACGGAGTTTTTGCTTACCGGAGGATGCTTTTTGGTCTCTGCAATGCACCGGCTACATTTCAGAGATGCATGATGGCTATATTTCATGGGCTTATTGAGGAGATTATGGAGGTATTCATGGACGATTTTTTGGTATTTGGTAATTCATTTGATGTATGCTTACAAAATTTAGAGACTGTTCTTGCTAGATGTAAGGAGACAAATCTTGTTCTTAACTGGGAAAAATGCCAATTCATGGTTTGTGAAGGAATTGTGTTAGGACATAAGATTTCTAGTAAAGGGTTAGAATTTGATAAAGCTAGGATTTGTGCTATTGAACAATTACCCATTCCTAAGACAGTGAAAGGTGTGAAAAGTTTCTTATAACATGCTGGATTTTATAGGAGATTTATTCAAGATTTTTCTAAGATAACTAAACCTTTATGTTGTTTGCTTGAGAAAGATGTGCAGTTTGTTTTCGATGAAGCATGTGTTATTGCTTTCGAAAAATTGAAAAAGGCTCTTGTGACAGCTCTGGTGCTTATTTCACCAAATTGGGATGAGGAGTTTATGTTGATGTGTGATGCAAGTGATCTTGCACTTGGGGTGGCCTTAGGACAAGTTAGGGATAAAGTTTTTAGGGTGATTGCTTATGCTATCAAAAACTTTAAATACAGCTCAATGTAATTACACTATAACTGAGAAAGAGTTTTTAGTCGTGGTTTATGCATATGATAAATTTCGCTCATATTTTGTAGGTGTCTAGTCAATTGTGTACACTGATCATGCTGCTATACGGTACTTGTTTAAAAAACAAGATGCAAAACCTAGACTATTAGGTGGATTCTATTGTTACAGGAATTCGATATAGAAATTAGAGATAGGAAAGGGTGTGAGAATGTGATAGCTGATCATTTGTCTCGGTTAGAGGAACCTGTTGGTGGGGACGAAAATCAACATTTTATTAATGATAGTTTCCACGATGAACAAGTATTTTATGTGGCTTATAATACTCCTTGGTACGCTGATTTTTCTAATTTTCTTGTTGCTGGAGTATTTCCTCCTAACTTGAAGTACCATCAAATGAAGAATATCCTCAAAGATATGCGATTTTATTATTGGGAGGAGCCCTTCTTGTTTTGTAGATGTGCAGATGGAGTCATTCAAAGACGTGTGCACCAGGGAGAGTGGAGATGGATAATAGAGGAATGTCATGCTTCAGAGAGTGGAGGGCATTTTGCTGCTAATAGAACGGCCCTGAAGGTACTGTCTTGTAGTTTTTATTGGCCTTCTATTTACCGTGATTGCATGAATTTTGTTAAGGCTTGTGATAGATGTCAGAAAATGGGTTCCATTACCCGTCGGGATGAGATGCCCTCTAGACTTTTTATTGAAGTTGATTTGTTTGATGTTTGGGGGATTGATTTTATGGGCCCTTTTCCTTCTTCTTGTGGCTAGCATTATATTCTGCTTGCTGTGGATTATGTGTCCCGTTGGGTGGAAGCTTGTGCAACTGTTACTAATGATGCTAAGGTTGTAATTAAATTTTTGCAAGGGTTAGTAACACATTTTGGAATTCCTCGAGCGTTAGTTAGTGATGGGGGAAGCCATTTCTGTAACAAATTGCTGGAGAATTTATTGGTAAGATATGGAGTTAAGCACCGAATAACTACTCCATATCACCCTCAAGCTAATGGCCAAACTGAGCTGGCCAATAGGGAAATCAAAGCAATTTTGGAGAAAACGGTAGCTTCCCGGAAAGATTGGTCCAAGCGTTTGGATGATGCTTTATGGGCATATCGCACGGCTTTCAAAACTCCGATTGGTATGTCACCTTATTAATTGGTATTTGGAAAGTCGTGTCATTTACCGGTTGAGTTGGAACACAAGGCTTATTGGGCTTTGAAGATTGTTAATGTTGATTGGAGGAAGGATCAAGGTGAACGAATTTTGCATTTGAATGCAATGGATGAATTCCACAATGAGGCTTATGAGAACTCAAAGATTTATAAGGAGCGTACAAAGAAATTTCATGATATGCACATCAGGGGTAAATCTTTTGCTCTTTGCTCCCGGTGATTTGGTGCTTCTTTTCCATTCTCGGTTAAAGCTGATGCCTGGTAAGTTTCGCTCAAAATGGTCCGGGCCTTTCATTGTGAAGCAAGTATTTGACAATGGTACATTGGAGTTAGCATGAGAGAATGGTGGACCTTGTTTTAACATTAATGGACATAGGGCTAAACCATATTATGTGAATGTTGTACATCGTACTGTGTTGGAAGTTTATTTTATTGATTAAGGTACGGTAGTCGAGCTAGGGACTTTAATGGGAGGCAACCCATCCAGAGTGTGGTATTTGTTTTTCTTATGTTGTTTCAATTGCTATTTTTTGGATTGATTTTTGCACTTTTCTTTGTAGAAATCGTAGCAGGATCCAATGGAGTGAGACCTCACCGCCTACCTTTTTACAAACTTAGTCTCACTTGACTAAGTTTGGGGGGAAGTGTCGGTAGTTGGTGATGTGATCTTCTCCTCTTCTATCTCTTTACTGCTTTCTAGTTTAGTTTAGTTTGAGTTGAGTAATTTGACTTTCGATTTGGTTGTATAATGATATTGATCTGCCTTCACTTTGGATTTGAATGTGGATGTTATTTGGATTTTTAAATTTTAATTGAATGGGTATGTTGATGGATTATTAGCGAGCTTGCATGAGATTTAATTCTTTCTATTTGGTTTGGTTTGTGGATATGTTGCATGGTTTGTGGATTTGAATGTGGATGTTATTTGGATTTTTAAATTTTAATTGAATGGGTATGTTGATGAATTATTAGCGAGCTTGCATGAGATTTAATTCTTTCTATTTGGTTTGGTTTGTGTATATGTTGCATGGTTTGGTTCGAATGGTGGAGATAGTGGATATTGCTTTATTTTTGTTGATGATTGGTTTGTGGAAAGTCGGTGGAAATGAGAACTTAATTGGCTTGTTTATGCTCAATAGTTTGGTGGTGTTTGTGTTGAATTGTAGTAGGTACAAATAAGGCAAAGAGAGCGGTTTGATCGTGTGTGCCGATGGGTAACGCTTTCTATCGTTTCGTCTACCAATTATATTCATTACAATTGTTTTATGGCATGTAGATAGTTGTTAGGATGTTGTGTGCTTGTTTGTGTGTGTGCGATGAACCCAAACAAGAACTTGAGGTTTGAATCATGATTTACTTAGTAAGCTTGATATTTACCTTGACCAATGATAGAGCGGAATCTAGTTGTCAAGGCATGCTGTAGTTGAACTTTTGAATTGCCGAGTTTTGTGTGTTGTTAATGTATAGGACTTGACAAAAAGATGTGAGGTTTGAGCCATGATATTGTTATATCTTTATCGGTTGTGAGTGGCAAGATTGACAGAACAAGATCTAGAACTTGCACTTATTCTCTATCTATTTGGCATGAGTTTGGTAACTAAAAAATGATATTAGGTCATCGATTCTTAGGCTTACCTTTCACTCCGGGAGTATAAGGTGGTTGTTATCATAATTTTGCCTTTCATATCTTTGACCCCCGTGATTGTGCTTTAATGGAGGATTTCCTTTGAAATTATTAGGACAAATTTTGGGGGGAAAGAGTGTATGAGGGTGAATACGGTGATGAGAGTTGGGTTGGGAATTGTTTGGTATCTTTGTATTGCAAGTATTGAGGCATGGAAGCTATGAAATAAAGGATTGATGTGAATCCTAAAAAATTGATGCACAAACAAAAATTTTGGGTGCTTGAGAAAAAAGAAAAAAAAAAAGAGAAGAAGAGAAAGAGAAAAGAAAGAAAGGCACCATGAAATGAATGATTGATAGTGTTGGAAAAAAGAAGAAAGAAAGAAATGTTGTGAATGAAAAAGCCTCGGGTTTGAAGTGGATTGAAGAGAGTAACTTTGGGGGTTTTGGGAAATTGAGAAGTTTAGTCACTTTGGTCCAAAACCACCTACCCTTTAGTAAGTCACGCTATAACCGAACACAAAGACCTTTTTTTATTTTAGGAGCCAACTCATTATAGTATAGTGGTGAGAATAGTTTCAAGCCTATGGAAATTGTGCTCGATATCTTGTGAATGAGTGATGCTCATTGTCCCTAAACACGTAAGGAGTGTTTTTATTTCTTTATCCAAAAGTTGATGAGTGGTTCAAGTCGTTAGCATTAACCTTGTCACAAAGTCAGGTGATAATCTCGATTGATTAGGGCATGCCAAGATAATTAAGATGAGCTGTGAGGTTGTTTCATGAGGTTCATGGATTTCTTTACTTTGTTTTGATTGAGGACAATCAAAGGTTCAAGTTTGGGGGATTATGATATGTGTGTAAAATGACCTATATTTCGATGTGTGAGTGTGCATGTTTGTGGCCATTTTACCCTCATATCATATGTTTTTGTTGTTCTTTTGTCATGTTTTTGTGTTTTGAATGTTGTAGGATGTGTTTTGAGCATAAATCAGCACTTTTGGTTGAGTTTTGGAGGTAAATCACCCAATCCGAAGGTTAAAAGGAAGTTGGATCGACCGAGCGGAGCAAAGGAAGAAAGAAACCTGATTTTAGAGAGATTTCTCGGCCGAGCCAGGGCAGGCTCGATCGAGCCATTGGAACAGAGGCCTGGCTCGGCCGACCCTACAGTGCTCGACCAAGCCTACACTTCAGAGGATCCATTCGGCCGAGCTATTGTGGGTTTTGCAGTTTCTAGCAGCTTTCCACTTAGCTCGGGCGAGCCATATTCGGCCCGGGCGATCCGAGGCCCAGTGAGCTCGTCTATAAAAGGGGGATCTTCGTATTTTAAAAGATCTTTTGGTCAGATTTCAAATAAACGTTCCTAGAATTCTCTCTAGATCCATCCTCAACCACTGCCCATCCACATTCAAGAGGATCTAGGCCACATTCCTCCGAATTTGGTGAAGATCAAGGAAGATCGTGAGGTAGATTAAGTCCAGGGAAGGCAATTGAGGAAAATCAACGCTAGACCTATCAATTTTGTAATGGATTCTATTACTTTCTCTATTGTATTGTACAGAATTAAAGGTATGAGGAACTAATATCTATTGTGAATGTTGATTGAATGGATAATGTGTTGAGATGAGATTGATTGATGATTGTTTACTTTCCTTTGAGAGCTTCAATTGCATTAGATCTTGTTTCTTATCTCTTAAGTGTAGGTAATAGACAACCTAGGGGGTAGTTGACGTGAACGCTGCAGCCAACACGCTGGCGAAATCGTCGTGAATAGTGTAGATTCATACGATTTAAGTTCCGATCCCTGTGTGGTGCTTGGTCGTAAGGGGATATTTGACGTTCTATTTGGACTGGTCTAGGGCTTAATAACGTAGTTGTTTGCAAGTCTTAGTATCATCAACCGTTAGCTCACCGTGACAAGGGGTTAACGAGTGTAGGGTCGATTGCTCAATCTCCTAGGGATTAAAATTGGTTTACATCACAATCTGATCAAATTTGCACACATTTGATATTCATTCAACATTCACTCATATCTCATTGCTATACTTGGTACTTTTTCTACCTATTTTGGTTGAATTGCTTAATTGTTTAGACTAGAAGAGGATAATTGATTCATGATGGTTATGTTTGATGTGATCATTATTGTTTTAGGATAGATTACTATTTTGCCTAGTTAATAGAAACTTTCAACGACTTGTGTTTGCCTAGCTATAAATATCTTCAAAACGAGTAAATGATGTTCACTTGTGCAAATTGAAAGAACCTGGATTGATAAATTTAACATTACATAGTGCTGCGATTTCACCGTCATCAGAAAGCCTTACCCGAAGTAGGTCAGAAAGTACTATACAATGCTGGAAAGGACGGAAAAAGCAAGAAGCTATTTTGGACAAGAAGGACCGTTGTGTCTAACGGGTCTGGTGATTCAAAGTTTGAATCTCCAGATATAAAAGAGAAGTCCAACAGAGAGAGATAACAACTACTCAGAAAACTACTCGATCAACTACTGCTCATTCTATACAACGAACACAACTAAAAATCAAGAGATTCCTTTGACAAAGCATATAAAGCAAAAAGAGTGTTACCTCTGTGTCAACCAAGTTGGAAGATGTGCCAAAAACCCGAACTGTTACCTCTGTGTCAATCGATATGGTGCATGTCAATCAACATAGGGGTTGGATGTCGATCGAAAAATGGCTGCAAAAGAAGAGCTCGACACGCTTGCATGCATGTCGATCAACACCCCCGGTGTCGATTGACTCAAAGACTGAACAGGTGGCTCAATATGAAGGAAGAGCCCGGATTTTGACTTGCATGTATGTCGATCAACGTGGTGCATGTCGATCGATACAGAAGCCCGATTAGGAAATTTGGTATATTTTTGTTATTTTAGCTCAATATCTAGTTTAGATATTTTGGATCCTCTATAAATAGGGAAATCATTAGTGCACGAAAATTACTGCTTTATTTTACTGAGAATTATTCAACATTGGAGATTTTAGAGACCTTCAATGTTCCTATTTCCCTCGTAAGGTAATTAATGATTTTAATAATATGTTTGTTTTACCCTAGCAGGTTCTAGGGCTTGTGATAATATTTTTTCATGCATGTGTGAATAAAATTAACTCAAAAGCATGGTTAATTCCTTGAGCTTAATTAATCGAATCTAGATTTAAAGAAGGATCGAGAGATGAATTTGAGTCTAGGTTTGTAGTTATCAATTGAAGGACTGAGAGGTGAAAATTGGTAATAGGAAAAAAGAATTCAATACAATTATTTTTTGTGTCAAAAAGACGAATTAATTTGTAGGATTTAATTAGATAATTATTGGGATTGGCTAATTTGTGTTCTTGAGACCAAGAGGAGATAGTTACACTTTAGTAATCTAGGTTTAATTTCCTGATCAAGGAATTTAATCCATTAAAATCTAATTTTTCCCATTGCTGAGTTGATGAATTTGCATGTTGAAGTTTAGATTATCTGCCCTAGGATTTGCATCTTTAGTTATTGTTTTAAAAAACCTTTAAATTCTTGCATTGTTATCTTTCAATTCCAAAACCAAATCCCAGTTTTAAATTTCCTCAAACTTCTATATTCTAAGAACTATAGCTAGTACTCAAGATATTTCGTTGCATAGTCCAGTCCCTATGGGATCGACCACCTTAAAGTGTAAAAATTTATTTGCTTGCTGCTTTCTGTTGTTATCAAATTGGCGTCGTTGCCGGGGATTGTCAGATTTGTCTAGATATTAGTTTGCTTTTAGATCTGATGGATTGAGGATGTATTTTACTTGAGTTTGTGTATTATTTTTGTGATTATTTTGGTTTTTGCTGATTTACTTTTGTGTTTTAGTGTGCGTGTGTTTTTAGGGCTTTTTGTGTCTATTTAGATCGACACAGCCCATGTCGATCGACACAACTTCAAACTTCCTGTGTGTCAATCGACAGAGCCCCTGTTGGTCGTCACATAGGCTGATTTTTTGTAGTTCTTTTCTCAGGTTGTATGAACACGAGGGCTCGGGGCAAACCACTCAAAGTTTTTGATCCAGAAATCGAGGCCATAGTCCGGAGGATGAAAAGCAAAGAAAGAAAAAGCTTAACCATCAACATGGATCCACCACATCATAGAACCGAAGAAGACTTCTAAGATATGCCACCATTCGAGGAGTCAGACACACAGCTTATTGCTCAAACGAATGCCTTATTTGTAGTCCAAGAAGTCAATCATGTGTAAGACATCATCAAGCAACTAATGGCTGAAAGAGAAGTAGACAGGCTCGAGGCTGCGAGAATGGAAAGTGAAAGAGAAAGATAAAGGCGCCAGCAGGAGGACTATGACGATGAGGATCCAAACTCCATGGCAAGGAGGTACAGACCGCAGCCCGGTAATGAGGGATTGGTTATTGGTATCAATGCTAATAACTTTGAACTCAAAACCGGCTTGATTTAGATGGTTCAACAGAACCAATTTGGTGGCCGAGCAGTGGAGGACCCTATACACACCTTCACATATTTTTAGAGGTATGTGAGACAGTCAAACAGAACAGAGTGACCCAAGATGTTATTTGTCTATGCCTGTTTCCCTTTTCACTTTGGGATCAGACTAGATTGTGGTTTATATCTCTTGATTGCAGCAACATCCACACTTGGGCCGATCTCCGAGTAGAGTTTCTTGCCGCATTCCTCCCTCCATCAGTCATCATCCAAAGGAAGATGGGGGACTTGCAGTTCCATAAGAAGATGGAAGCGTCCTTGTTCGAGGCATGGAGCAGATGGAATGAATTGTTGAGGAGCTGTCCAGGCCATGGAGTTGATACTGAAGAGTAGGATCACATCTTCTATAGAGGGCTAAATGAAACAACTCAAGAGTCCGTTGACAATGCTGCAGGAGGTTCTTTGATGTGCAAGTCACCTGAAAAATCCCTTAAGTTGTTCAAGAAGATGGCTTTGCATACTCAGCAGTGGTCCATTCCAAGGAGGCCACAAGTTCAAGTAGTGGAAAAGAAGGAAGATGACACCCTCATGAAAGAAGTAGAAAAGCTCAAGGGGGAGGTTGAAAAGTTAACTTCTAGTGCTTGTGTTTCTGTTGCACAAGTTGATCCCGTCACCGACGTGAATTACATGAATCGAGGTGAATACTAAAATCAGTACTGGCAAAGGGGATAACAACACTACAATCAAAGAGCTCATCCCGAATTTTCATGTCCTCAGCCTAAAGGTTGTAGGGATTTCATGGTGAACCGAACCACCAAATCGAAATAAGTCGGACCGTTCATGGATGTTGAGAACAATAAAACATAAGATTAAACCTAGCAAGCTCCTATGAATTAAATGCAATGGAGTATCGAGTTTACCTTAAATCCGTAGTCTCAGATCTGATCTTTCGCATTTTTATTCCAATCTCTTAATTCAACCACGTGAATTTAATTAAATCTGCAGAAACATAAATTAGACAAATCCAATTTCTAGATTTATTTAATGAAAAGAGAAAAAGGGGAAGGAAATTTGTTCTCCAGATTAGATCTTCAGATTTGTATCCCAATGTTGTTCAATCTTGGTACTTGTGAGGATTCCACAAGACTGTGAATGTGAAAGTCGGAGTCCAATCTCCTCTCCTCCCACACAGATGCACCGCCCCTACACTCTGTCTCCCTAGGGTTTCAACTGATTTGAATGTTCTGAAGTGGCTAGGGTATCAGTGAGAGAGCTGTCTATTTATAGACCTAGGGTTTTAACCCTAATGGGTTAGAGGGCCACTTTTCAGCATATTTAATTGGGCCAAACCTGGGACCTAATGAAAATAATAAAGTGGGCCTAACACTTAATTAATTCTCATGTCCACAACCCAGGACACAATTAATTAATTAATATTAATTCTTTTTCACCATAGAGATAATACTGACCTACCCCTTTATTACCACGTTATGAGAACGAGCTGCATTTACTTGAGAATATCCATATATAAGGTTACTGGACATTCATTAAATTTTTGGAGCTTCTGACAAGCTACCACAATTATTTAATATCTTATTTTCCCTAGCAGTACCACTCAGGCCTTATTGCACGTGTGCTTGAACTTAATCTGACTGCTGGACTTTAGCACGATGAATGTTATTGAGCTCCTCAGGGAATGTCCCCATCCTATTACTCGGATGTGGTTACCTAGCTCCAATCTTAGGCTGTAATACATGAACTACTGCTACCCAAGATGCAGGTATACGAGCACGTTACTCAGGCTCTCCACCATGACAAGTCAAAGCAACAGTCGACCCGTGCATACCCCTGAACCTTCGTTAGGGTTTGGACTCAATCAACATTAAGATCTTGTAATCTCTATTATCTAGAAAATAGAATACATCACACTGTGGTCCAATCACTAGCTCAAGTGATCATACTTTCTTCTTCTATCTACAACACGTTGTATGATCGTCTCTATCGGTGAGATAAAAGGATACTGTTGTTACTTGCATGTATGTTTGTTTAACAGATAGGAAATACCGTTGAATGTATAATCATTGTAATAAATTCTTTCTGTATACAAAACCCAACAATCTCCCACTTATACACAAAGCATTACACTCTCTATTACAGATTATACATTGAGTCTATCTAGCCTAGCTATTACATTAACCACTACTAGTGGTAGGCATCCACCTCAGACCTAGTCCACGAATATGTCTTTCATAAACCTTCTGTGGCAAGCACTTTATGAATGAATCAGCTAGGTTATCTCTAGTGTCAATCTTCTTGATCTGCACATCGCCCCTCAATATGATTTCTCGTATGATATGGTACTTCCTCTCTATGTGTTTGCTCGCCTTGTGAGATTGTGATTCTTTCGAGTTTGCCAGTGCACCGGAGTTATCACAATGAATTGTGATGCTCTAAGGCAGACTCAGAATCACATCCAACTCTAAAAGATAGTTCCGGAGCCATATCCCTTCTTTTGAAGCTTTGGAGGTGGCGACATATTCCGCCTCCATGGTGGAGTAAGCTATGCATTTCTTCTTTGCGCTACTCCAAGATACAGCCCCACCTCCCAAGGTAAACACATAACCTGAGGTCGATTTCTTCTCATCCTGGTCCCCATGGAAATTCGAATCTGTGTAACTCACAAGGCACAAATAATCACTTTGATAAACCAGAAAATAATTCCTACTTCTCTTCAAATACTTGAGGATGTGCTTTACCACAGTCCAATGCGCCTGTCCAGGGTTAGACTGATATCTTGCAACCATGCCAACGACATAACAAATATTAAGCCTAGTACACAGCATTGCATACATGTGGCTGCCCACCGCAGATACGTATGGTACAAGACTCATCTCATCTTTCTCCCTCTGTGTCTCAAGACACTGACCATTAGAAAGATGTACTCCAGGTCTGAAACGTAGTAAGCCTTTCTTGGCGAGTTGCATGTTGAACCGAGCTATTACAGTATCCACATAGGATTCCTGGGAAAAGCTTAACATCCTTATCTTACAATCCGTAAGACTTTAATATCAAGGATGTACCCAGTTTCTCCCAAATCCTTCATTTGGAACTGTTCGGATAACCAGCGTTTAATCTCTGACATCACTCCCTCGTTGTTTCCAAATAGAAGTATGTCGTCCACGTACAGTGCAAGGAAAACCACGCTCCCACTGACACAAAGTCGGTATACACATCTTTTGTTCTCTAGCTTTAAAAATCCAAAAGATTTAATCACATCTTTGAAACATAAGTTCTATGACCTTGAAGCTTGCTTAAGTCCATACAAGGACTTCTTAAGCTTCCAGACAATATGTTCTTCGCCCTTGCGAATGTAACCCTCGGGTTGCTGCATATAGATGTCTCTACCATCTTTAAGGTAACCGTTTAGAAAAGCGGTTTTGATATCCATCTGCCAAATCTCGAGGTCTAAATGCGCTACTATGACAAGAAGTATCCGGATGGATTTGAGCATGGCTACGGGTGAAAAGGTTTCATCATAATCTATTCCCTCTTTCTGACTATAACGCTTTGCCACCAGCTTGGCTTTGAAAGGTGTAACATCTCCATCCCCTCCCTTCTCTTCTCTTCTATACCCACTTGCACCCTAAGGCCCTAAAGCCATCAGGAAGCACAGATTTCTGGTATACATCCATAGATGTTATAGATTCAATCTCAGAATCCATAGCGATATGCTATTTATCAATATCCTTGTCATGCACTGCCTCTTCGTAGGTCAGTGGGTCAGAGTCCTCATGTCTGTCTTCAGGGCTCAAGTCCAAAGACTCACCCACGAACATGTACCTTTCAGCTGGAAAATTACTCTCCCACTGCAAGGAGGCATCGGTGCCATGTCAGCAGTTGGTGCAGCAACTTGTGGTTCTACACTTTGCACTGAAGAACACGTCGGTGGTGTTGTACCTCTCACAGGTGCACCCACATTTGCATGTTTCCTATCCCTAGGAATCACATTCTCATCTTCAATTTCTTGAAGAACTATATCACTCTTTGTCTTGTGGTTTCTCACATACTCGTCCTCCAAGAATGTAGCGTCGGTGCTAACAATGATTCTCTAACTCTCAGGATAGTAAAAGTAACCACCTTTTGTTTTCCTAGGATACCCTATAAACAGCATTACCTTGGAACTACTTTTTAACTTATCAGGTTCCTTCGTCAGCACGTGTGCCAGACAACCCCATACTCTAACTTGCACAAACTGGGTTTGCGTCCAAGGAAGAGCTCATAGGGTGTCTTAGGAACAGATTTAGAAGGCACCAAGTTTAAAATGTAAGCCGTTGTTTCCAATGCGTATCCCCAAAACAAAATGGGTAAGCTTGCATACTCATCATTGATCTGACCATCTCCAAAAGAGTTTTATTTCTTCTTTCAGCTACACCATTTTACTGGGGAGTACCAGGTGCAGTCCACTGGGATGTAATCCCATGATCTGATAAATATTGCAGGAACTCGTTCCCGAGGTATTCGCCACCGCGGTCAGATCACAGTGACTTGATAGTTTTTCCGACCTTCTTTTCTACCTCAGCCTTGAACTTTTTGAATTCCTCAAAGCATTCAGACTTGTAGCAAGTAGGTAAACATATTTGTATCTTGAATAATCATCAATGAAAGTGTTGAAGTACTCATACACTCCACGAGCCAGTGTTGATATGGGCCCACATAAGTCAAAATGGATCAATTCCAACACATCCTCTGCTCGAGACTGACTAGCCTTAAAAGGCCTAGAAGACATCTTTCCCTCGATGCTAGATTCGCAGACTTGATATGGTATAGGCCGGAATAAGTCCAATGTACCATCATCTGCAAGTTGCTGAGTCTGCTTCAAGTTGACGTGACCTAGTCTCAAGTGCTAGAGATTTGTAAGATCCTCATCAGAAGAAATAATCTTTCTCTTTCTAGGATTATCAATTACAGATGAATTACATGCAACAATCGCAGAAGTCTTATGATGACAGTTAATGACATAGAGAGAGTTATTTAACATTCCACGATAGATAAAAATATTATTACCAATTATAGAAATACCAATATAAAAAAGAACTGAATATCCATCAACATAATGTTTGGAAACTGAAATAAGGTTCGGCCAAAAATGCAGCACATATAAAACATCTTTCAAAGTCAAACTAGAATCATCAAAGTACAAGATGACATCTCCAATGGCAGTTGCACTCACTCGTGCTACATTCCCCATTGTGATGGTAACTTCGTCATTCTTCAGCACCTTTCTCGGTGTGAACCCCTGCAAAAGTGCAACAAACATGGTCAGTAGCTCCAGTATCCACTACCCACGAATTTGTAGAACCGATGGTAAACATGTTTTTGTTGCAAATGTAAATGACGTACCTTGTCCTTTAGTATTCGGACAAGTCACCTTCCTGCACCCAACACATCTATTATTCCTTAGAGTGACATTTACTTTCTTCTTCCTCCTTGATTTGCTATCACTGCCAGCTTTCCTGAACTTGATTTCAGCACCCTCATCTCCTACCTTAGAGGCAGTCGAACTGGTACTGGAAACTGTTAGAGCAGGTTTCCGTGCAAGCATGGAAGATTGCTCCATTACAAGGTCCTCAAGCAGCTCATGAAGAGCATACTCTCCCCTTGCAGTAGCAACTACCTTAAAATCATGGTATGATTCTGGAAGAGAATTCAGGATGATATCAATCTCGCCTTGAGCACTGATATTACCTCCCCGCACAGTGAATCGTCTCATGAACTCAATCATAGACATCATGTACACTGTGACCGAACTCTCCTCAACCATTTTCTTGCACACAAGATCGTGAACAAGTCTATAGTCAAGAGTCCGCTCCACATTGCCAAAAGCTGTCAAGAGATCCTTCCAGATCTCACCAGCCCTATTGAAGTTCTCATACTTATGCTTCAATTCTCTAGAAAGGCTAGCCTTGATAAGCCAATAGGCAAAATCGTCAGGTTCCTCCCATCTATCATAAAATTCAAGCTCAAGTTCAGAAACATCATCATAGACAGGCACAAGTGGATCCATAAAAAGAACATATAGTTGATTTTTGGACCAGTTAAGGGATTGAGAGCAAGAATATGATCAACAGTAGACATAGACATATCTGAAACAAATAAAAAATCGTAATAAGAACATACATGCAGAACATTAGAAAACAAATGCATTGAAAACCTCTTGATAAATCAAATACAAATGTTTTCCACTAATAACCGCAAGCTACACTCATAGACATTTACGATGTCACCCTTAACCAGAATGCGGGTTTTAAGCCCCAATCCTTTAATTTCATACCATGTCAGGAATCCTTAGACACATGAAACTAATAATTAGTGTAAAACCTTAGACCAAGCCATCTCTCAAGATCAGGGAAGCCGCAACTGCATTATATTCTAAGATGCTCCTAAGCACTTAACCACAAATTTAACTCCAGCCAAAAGAGACAGTTTGGCATGGCACATAACCATACTGCACGACCCTTAAAGTCTTTGTTATCTATAATTCAAATCAATCCTAGAATACTTATGAGAAAAAAATTACGCAAGCTACACTCATAGACGTTTACGCAAAACCCTCCCACTATTCACTTGATTTAAATTGTTTGTCTAAAAATCCCAACAACTTTAGCCCATGCACCTCCGGGAATTAGCAAGCTACACTCGTAGACGTTTACTTAGACATGAGATACACTTACAGCCTAGGATCACTTTGTGGAGGTCTATTGATTTTAATTAAAAAATCCGCTTAGTATTTTTTATTCAAAAGGTTTCTTAAATGCGCACATAAATAATTTCTTGTCATTATATTTTCCCAAATTTTGCATGTAATTAAACAAGTCCAAAAATTCAAAATATAATCTCACACAAAATAAAACACATAAGCATGCTTTTTAAAGCTGTAAATAATAAAGCAGTAAAACATGCTTTCCTATTATCTACACATGCTTATTGCGCAAATAATAAATCACATATCATACGAGGGCAACTAAGACAAACAAAAAATTCCTCGTGGCCAGAAAACAGGAAAATAAAATGATCCTAACTATTACAAAATTTGAAATTTGAATTTGGATAACTCCAAATCTTCCAGTGCCTAGATATCCTCGACCACCAAATCTTTTTGGATCTAGGGTTTTGAGATTTGAAAATTGGTCCCACAATCCAACTATAAACCCTAGGGTTTGCAACCGAATTTCACCAACCGTAAAACCTCAAACCACCGCCACAGCAGTACCCGCTGGAACAGCAAGCACCACCGCCAGCGCCTTCACTGCTGCTCGGCCGGCTGCTGCGCACGAACGCTGCCCGCCTGCCGCCGTCGTGCGGCTGAGCCGCTGCATCGTGCGGCCGCTACTGGCGCAAGCCTTGTGCTTGTGCGGATGCACTATCGCCGATTTCCACGCATGTAGCCGCACAACGCGACAGGACGCCTGCCTGCCATCGTGCGCCACCGCCTGCGCTGCTCCATCGTGGTTGCACGTCGTACGCGGCCACCTGCCACCGCCGTGCACCGTCATCGCTCACCGGTCTCCTTCTTTGTTCTTCGACCCGTGCAATTATAGATTTGAGAATAAAAAATTACAATAGACTTTTCTATTATAATTTTGCCTATCAAATCTAATCACAGATTTTCTTGTGATTTTACAGAACCAATTTAATCCAAAAACAGATAAAACAGTGCGGATTATATCGAACGGGTTACCAAGAGGAACAAAAACCTAACTATCCACAACAATTAAATAATCCATTCATACATGTATAATTGAATTATTGCTCATCCAACAGAGCCATGAAAACAGACCAAGCTCTGATACCAATTGTAGGGATTTCATGGCAAACGGAACCGCCAAAGCCAAATACGCCGGACTGTTCATGGATGTTGAGAACAATAAAACATACGATTAAACCTAGCATGCTCATATGAATTAAATGCAATGGATTATCGAGTTTACCTTAACTCCGTAGTCTCAAATCCAATCTTTCGCATTTGAATTCCAATCCTTTGATTCAACCACATGAATTTAAATAAATCTACGGAAACAGAAATTAGACAAATCCAATTTCTAGATTTAATTAATGAAAAGAGAAAAAGGGAAGGAAATCTGTTCTCCAGATTAGATCTTCATATTTGTATCCCAATGTTGTTCAATCCTGCTACATGAGAGGATTCCACAGGACTGTGAATGTGAAAGTCGGAGTCAAATTTCTTCTCCTCCCACAAACACAGATGTGTCGCCCCTACTCTCTCTCCCTAGGGTTTCAACTGATTTGAATGTTCTGAAGTGGCTAGAGTTTCAGTGAGAAAGCTGTCTATTCATAGACCTAGGGTCTTAACCCTAATTAATTCTAACGTCCACAACCTAAGACACAATTAATTAATTAATATTAATTCTTTTTCACCACAGAATTAATACTGACCTACCCCTTTATGACCACGTTATGAGAACGGGCTGCATTTACTTGAGAATCCTCATATTTAAGATTACTGGACATTCATTAATTTATTGGAGCTTCTGACAAGCCACCATAATTGAACAATTAATTAATATCTTATTTTTCTAAGCAGTATCACTCAAGCGTTATCACTCGTGCTTGAACTTAATCAGTCTGTAGGACTTTAGCACGATGAATTTTATTGAGCTCCTCAGGGAATGTCCCCATCCTATTACTCGAATATGGTTTCCTAGCTCCAGTCTCAGGCTGTAAAACACGAACTACTGCTACTCAAGATGCGGGTATACGTGCACATTACTCAGGCTCTCCACTTTGGCAAGTCAATGCAACAGTCAACTCGTGCATACCCTTGAACCTTTGTTAAGGTTTGGACTCAATCAAGATCGAGATATTGTATTCTCTGATGTCAGACAGTAGAATACATCTCACTGTGGTCCAATCAATACGAAACCACACGTACCAACATATCAAGTAATCAAGATAGATCACTTCTTTCCAACTATGTTGCAGCCTACACCGACAGACTTATCCTCGTACGCTGTCTCGGTAGTGATAGTATTTATATCTCACTAGGTCAAGTGATCATACTGTCTTCTGCGATCTACAATACGCCGTATGATCATCCCTATCGTCGAGACAAGAGGATACCGTTGTTACTCGCATGTAAGTTTGTTTAACAGATAGGAAATATCGTTGAATGTATAATCATTGTAATAAATGATTTCGGTATAAAAACCCAACAATCTCCCACTTATACTCAAAGCATTACACTCGCTATTGCAAAGTATAAAGTGCGTCTATCTAGCCTAGCTATTACATTAACCACTGCTAGTGGTAGGCATCCACCTCAGACCTAGTCCACGAATATGTCTTTCGTAAACCTTCTGTGGCAAGCACTTTGTGAATGAATCAGCTAGGTTGTTGATGAAGTATTTTTTAATCAAGTAAAATTATCGAACACAGAGACTCAACTCGCTCGTTGCAATGAATAAAAGAGATTGATTCTAAAGCTTCAATATCTAGATGCGATCAAATAGCTTGAGGTTTTCAATTATAAAATACTAAAAATATAGAACTTAATTCAATTAACTAAATTAAACTCCAAACACCTTATGAAAAATAACAAAAGAGAGAAAAGTTAAGGTACTTAGGATGGATTGTGAAGATTTGGAATTATGTTTGGATTTGTCAAAACAACAAATTTCCATTTATCAATTTGGATCAATTCTCTAATATAACTATTACCCTTAATATCGGTGTAATACTAGTAGATCAACCTATATCTAAACCTAAATCTAGGTTTATTGATTCCAATTGACTCCCAATAGCTCAAGAATTATAGATCTGAATACCTAATCACCTATTTTCTAAATGAAAGGTTACCCAATTATTGTTGTTTTCTCCTACAAATCACCAACCAATCAAGCTAGTCAATTGAGGCAAATTATCCATACATGATGATCAAG
>JAPKLW010000155.1:525333-535360 GCA_026898455.1 Plectranthus barbatus | reverse complement strand
CACCCAGTCAGCTGTGGAGGTTGAAGTGACGTGCTCGCACTCCACCAGCTGAGAGAGTTGAAGACGGAATCAAGGCCGGGAGCGGTTGATCTAGTGAACTGGTGGACGAGGCATTCACCAGCTAGAGATAGATCGTAGGACACTTGTTCCTGATTACTCTTAGTGAATTTCCAGTGCTACGACTGGAGAGTGGACGTAGATCAGTTGATCGAACCACTATAAAAATCCTTTTGTCTTTATCAGCTTTCTGCATTTTCATACTGATTTGAAACCCAGCACTCAAGTGCTGGTGTATATCTGAAAACTGATATAACTGTGCAAACAAGGCTAAGATATTCTAAGTCTTGAGCTACCAGCTGACCAGCCAGTTGCCAGTCAGCTGAGTACTCATAGTGCCAGTTGACTTACCAGCTGACAAGGTCCCAGTCAGCTGAGTAACCAGCAGAGCGCAAGAAACGAACTAACACATTTTCCGCTGCCAAGTTATACCCTGATAAACCGGGACCAACAAAGCCCAAGAAGGAAACTTGGCCTGTTTTGGTTATTTTTGTTATTTTAGCACAATACCTAGTTCGATATTTTGGATACTCTATAAATAGGGAACTCATTAGTGCACGAAAATTACCCCTTTATTTTACTGATAATTATTCAACATTGGAGTTTTTAGAGACCTTCAAGGTTCCTATTTCCCTTGTAAGGTAATTTATGATTTTTAATAATATGTTTGCTTTTATTAGAGTCATGTTTTGTGGCTAGAAACCCTAGTAGGTTCTAGGGCTTGTGATAATCTTTTCTAATGCATGTTTGAATAAAATCAACTCAAAAGCATGGTTTAATGTCTTTAGCTTAATTAATTGAATGTAGATTTAAAGAAGGATCGAGAGATGAATTTCAGTCTAGGTTTGTAGTTATCAATTGAAGGACTGATAAACACTCATTTTGTGCATTTTGTTGATATGAATCTGCTAACTATTTGCCTGGGATTCGATCGTTAAGTGATATTTTTGTGCCGTATTCATATTCTTTTAGAAAATATTACGTTTGGTTTGGTTTTGGGGTTTTTATGCAGGTTTCACGCACAATTGAGTCGTTTACAGGATATGACTAAGTACCATGGAGCCGCATCTGGAAGTGGAAGTAGTGAGAAAAGAACGAATCCAAATACGTTTTAGGCCAAAATTCAATGGAAACCCATACTAAAAGCAGTTGATGTTCAAAGAAGCTGTCACGAATTCCTCCACACATGGAATTCGAGCTAATGGAGCATGGCAATAGATAGATCTTCGAGTTAGCTTTCCAATGCAACTGAAATTTGGTCAATCGGAGTTAAGGAGCGAAAGTTATAGCCAAAACCGTGAGACCGCGCACGTTCGTGACAACAGCGGCGACCAAATTACAAAAACGGCGATCACTGTTTTTGCTCTTGGGTCGCCGTTTTCAAAAATTTTCCCCGTTTTGGTACGGGGCATTTTTGGCGACCCGTGCCTGAAAATGTCGATTGCCGATTCTATTTTACGGGTCGCCAATCGGGTTATTTTGACGAATTTTTGGTCCAAATCCCATATCTTTTTGGATTTAAAGAAGATAGGTATAAATAGAGGTTCCCAAGTCAGAAATTCAAACCTTGACCTTATTTTTGAGCGACGAACCTCTGGAGAAAGCTAGAACGGAGTAGATTTTATTTAATTTAATTTTCCTTTCCCATTCGCATTCTAATTGTTCTTAGTTTTAATTAATTGCTTGATATTGGCGATTTGATTGATATTTCTTGAACTGAGAGGTCTAGGCTTATCAATAAGTTGAAGGATAATTAGATTTGATAAATTAAATGTCCGAGAGAAATTTGAGTTATTGAAGGGTTTTATTGCCTTGGAATCCTGTTCTTTTTATATTTTCTAAACTCAATCTTTTCAATTTGCCTTTTTAGTTAATTACTTTTCAAAACTGCCTAGTTTAAATAAACAAACTCTTTTATCGATTTGACTAGATCGTAGTAATGTATCTGTGTTTTAGTGCTCGATTATACTTCGAGCCTGCAATCTTTGAGTTAGATAAATTATTACTTGCCCTCTGCAGTGGTTTGTACACTTGCAAAATAGTCAGTTGCAAAATACGCTATCAAGGACCGAGAGGTGAAAATTGGTAATAGGAAAAAGGAATTAAATACAATTATTTTCTTTCTAAAAAAGAAGAATTAATTTGTTAGATAATTATTGGGATTGGCTAATTTGTGTTCTTGAGACCAAGAGGAGATAGTCACACTTTAGGTATCTAGGGTTTAATTTCCTGACCAAGGAATTTAATCCATTAAAATCTAATTTTCCGCATTGCTGAGTTGATGAATTTGCATGCTAAAGTTTAGATTATCATCCCTAGGATCTGTATCTTAAGTTATTGTTTTAAAAAACCTTTAAATTCTTGCATTGTTATCTTTCAATTCCAAAACTAAATCACATTTTTAAATTTTCTCAAACTTCTATGTTCTAAGAACTATAGCTAGTACTCAAGATATTTTGTTGCACAGTCCCTGTGAGATCGACCACCTTAGGGTGTAAAAATTTATTTTCTTGCTACTTTCTGCAGTTATCACCTATAAACATTAGGAATCTGAGTATGTCTCAAGGGTTAAATCATTCATTATAATGAAATATTGATACTTCTAGACTCGTGATTTAATATGAACTTTCCAAGCCTTAAGCCTCCAGATATTAGGGTATAAAAGAAAAAACTTTATCAGTTGGATTAGATAACAAGATCCATAGGGTCTCGGAAGCAAGAGTTGCTTTATAGAAAACTCTTTAGATCTAATTGAAAAAGTGTGTAAGAAGTTTTCATCAACTTCATGAGGTTTCAAGAAATGAGATTGAAAGAGATTTCACTCTTAGACACAAATCAAATCTCAATAATGCTTGATGTTGGGGTTCGACAAATTTGATTCAAAATAGATTTAAAAAAATGGTTAGGTAATGAAAATTGGGTCGATCGAACGAAAATGGTTCATTTAGAAAGGTTTTAGAGACAGCAAGAAAGAAAAGAGTCTCTCTTTGTATTGACCGGCATAGGGTGAGTCAATCGACATACACATGTTAACCAAAATGGAATTTTCGACCGAAGTGATGGTGTCAACCATCATGACGACGTATTGATATGGAATTAATATTTTATTCAAAATAACTACAGATTGATCGAAACTAAGGTGTGTTGGTTGACATGGAATTTATCGACCGACATGAAAGTATGTCGATCGAAATGAAAGGTTGAACAATGAAAAATCAAGGTCGATTGATGTGATACACGTCAATCAAAATGGCCAATGTCGATCGGCCTAGCTCTGCATCGACCAAAACAGAGATAACATGCCTTCGGCAAAATAAATAAGTTTTTTGGCTCAAATAGTTATTCGGGCTCGTCCAATCAATTTCCAGCCTCACCAGAGGTATTAAAAATATATATGATGAGTCTAGGCATGATTCTAAGCATCATAAACATAAAAGATATGGTAGGATCAAAATAAATGCTCAACATTTAACAGGGAGCCTGATCGCTAGAATTATTTAACTGCGACTTAGCAGAGCTAATAATACAGCGGCAAAGATAAAATTATCGATCCCTCAGGGAAAGAAGTAACGAATAATCTTGAAGTACTAAATCAGGCGTTCTTGAAAGTATTGATTAGGAAAAATCAGATGAAAAGGTTTTGATTGTTTTGGAAATCGTAATCTTTGGAATCGAAACTGAACAAAAAAATTAAATAGCTTTTGAAGTCAAATATGAGAAACACAGATCCCAGGGATATCTACCTATCAAGTATAACATGTATGAACAAATCGATTAATTCCCAATTTTAATTCCTCTTCGTAGTGAAACATCAGAAAAGTATTACGAACTATAAATTTGTAAACCCTAAGGTTATCGATCCAGGGGAATTGTATGGGGAAATTATCCTATGTACTAGCTATGGTTCTAAATTCATTGTTTGAGGAATTCAAAATCAGGGTTTTGTTTGGAAAATAAAGATAACAATACTTGAAAATTAAAGGAGTTTTGAAAAGCAAATTAAAGGAGCACAGATTCTAGGGAAGAACTCTTATTATGGATGACATGTAGGAATCAATAAAACTACATAAAATAGTAGAAAATAATATACCTCTTTAGCCGCTTGAAGATTGAAAGCGGCATCAGATTGATTGATGCCCCCGAGTCACAAAGAACCTTTCCGAAGGTCTCTCCTCCGATGATACATGAGATTGTGAAAGAGCCCGGATCTTCCCTCTTGATTGGCATCTTCTTCTGGATGATAGCGCTACACTCTTCGAACAGGTTGACCGTCTCATGCTCCAAGAACGGTCTTTTCTGGGAGAGCATGTCTTTCAGAAACTTGATGTACCCGGGCATCTCTTGAAGAGCTTCTACCAATGGAATGTTAATATGCACCTTCTTCATTGTCTCCAGAAATCGTGCATATCTTTCGTTCATCTTGGTCTTGGCAAACCGCTGCGGATACGGCAGAGGCGGTTTCTTCATTGGCGGTTGAGGAGCAGCCGTCGAGCGAGTCTGATCAGGCTCGATCGACGCTTCTTTTGAGGCCTCATCGATTGACGAGGATGCTTCGTCGGTCGACGAAGCTTTGTCTTTGGCGGGTTCTGCCTTCTCTACGGCTTCTTCTTCATCTCGGGCGCCTTTTTCTGATTGTTCAGGCCCTTCATAGGTCTTGCCCCCTCTCAGAGTGATAGCGTTCACTTGATTCCTCTGGTTCTGATTCTTGGGATTGACCTGGGTGTTGCTCGGAAGTTGCCCCGGCTTGTGTTTGGTTCCTAGGGCATCGGCAATCTGGCTGACTTGATTTTCAATGATTTGCACGTGTTTTTGCACCTGATCGACCTTTGTGTTTACCCCAGAGATTTCTTGCTTCAACTTGGTCACAGTGTCTGTGGAGCCTTCCATGAACTTGGCCAAAATCTCCTCGAGATTTGGCTTCTTCTTCTCTACTATTTCTCCGTTTTGTACGGCGAACCCTGGCGGTGGTTGCTCTGCAGCTTGTGGATTTGCATAAGAGAATCCAGGATGATTCCTTGCATGGTTGAAGGCATAGGGCTGGTTATGTTGTTGATTGTGTTGCTGAAATCCTCCTCGGTAGTTGTTTTGATAACCAGCCCTTTGAATGAAGTTCACATCAGCATTGTTCTCCTCGATCGGCCCTTGCACTGCATCGACTGCAGCAACCGTTTTCTCTTGCTTCAGGTTAGCAAACTCTTCTCAGAGCTTTTTCAGCTCAGCTGCCAAATCTGGTTGCTCGGCAACTTTCTCCACAGCTTTCACTGGCCGAGTTCGGCTTGTGGACCACCGTTGAGTGTTATTAGCCATCTTTTGGAAGAACTCCATGGCCTTCTTCCCACTTTTCGTCATGATTGTGTCTCCAAGTGTGGTGTCCACCAGTTTGGCTGTTTTGTCACTGAGCCCTTCATAAAACGCTTCAGCTTGTTCTCCCGGCGGAAAACCATGTCCGGGACAGACTCTCAGCAGGTCCTTGAATCTGTCCCATGCCTCGCTGAAACTTTCATCAGGTCTTTGAGCGAACCTGATGATCTCTTTCCGTTTTTGCCGAATCACATTCGGAGGGAAGAAGTTCCCTAGAAACTCGTTTCTCAGTTCGGTCCACGTACTTATGCTTCCTTTGTCCAGTGCAGTGAACCATGACTGTGCCTTATCCCTCAAAGAGAATGCGAACAGACGCATTCGGATGGCACTCTTGCTGACTCCTCCAATTTTCACCGTATTGCAGAGCATGATGAACTTGTCCAAATGTGCATAAGGATCCTCGGTAGCTCTTCCTCCGAATTGGTTTTGTTGAACCATCTGTACCAATCCGATCTTCAGTTCAAAGTTGTTGGCATTAATGCCAATCTTGAAATCTGTCTCCTTGAACCGAGGTTTGTACCTATTCTGCATGGCTTCTTCTTCCTCCTCGTCGTCAGACTCTCCTGGAGGATCCTGGTTGTCCTCCTCTCCATTGTCGGGATTGTCCTCAAACAGTGGGTTATCATGAAGATCCCTTCCATTCGGATTGTTCCTCTTGAGTTCGTATTGTTGGATCTGCATCCTCATGGCTTGGATTTCTTGGAGAAGCAAAGCTTGCTCCTCTGTAGTTAGGACTGGCGGAGGTGGTGGTTCGTTATCTTCCATTGTGTGACTACTCGAACTTTCCTGAGCACGCTTGTTTCTTCGGATTTTTCTGCAAGTAGCTTCAATGTCCGGATGATAGTAGAGTGGGTCCTTTCCTCTGGCTCTTGTACTCATGCACTACCTGTACAGCAAAGGAGGTAGTGAGATACAACTGGGAAAATAAAACAAACGAATTGAAATTCTGAAACAGAGAAAAAAACGAGGTCGTCGATCGACGAGACGTGTACGTCGATCGACGGAAGTAAAGAGCTTCGTCGATCGAGGCCAAATAGCGTCGATCGACGAGGAAAACAAAATTGCGAGAAAATTCAGAAAAAATAAAAATTACAGCCTAAAGCAATATTTCAATCACAGATCTAATAGTAAGATTAATTCTATTCTTTCCCCGGCAACGGCGCCAAAATTTGATCGCTAGAATTATTTAACTGCGACTTAGCAGAGCTAATAATACAGCGGCAAAGATAAAATTATCGATCCCTCAGGAAAAGAAGTAACGAATAATCTTGAAGTACTAAATCAGGCGTTCTTGAAAGTACACCAACTTATCTTATAGTTCTTTGACTGATTGTGTAGTGTTTAGATCATTTTGTACTTGTTTTCGTGCATGAATTGGATTTTGTACTTGGAATGCCGTGTTTGATGAATCGTGCAGGTTTCTAGTCGAAAAACAGAAGAATCAAGGATCCAGTGCCCAAGACCTCATCGATCGACGAGGACCCTTAGTCGATCGACGAGTGCCCAAGGATTTGTCCTCAAATCCAAGTCTTCCCTGGACTCAATGGACCATCTCACGTGGCTCTTGGTTGGCTTGTTTGGCATATCATGTTCAATCATAGGCAATTGCTTCTTTTCATGAATCTTCCTTTTCAGAATAATAGTTCTTGCAAAAATAGACTTATAAACTAATTCCCAATCTAACTTCTCCTACACTGGCTTCTCATATTTTGAACCACCCTGCATATCCATTTGACTTTGTACACTCAAAGTTTTTCTAGTAACAAAAGTGAGTACAAATGGCATTGTGATCTCTTCCTTAACTTCATCAAAATCCTCTAATAGAGTATGAACTACTATGTCTTCTTCTTTGGTCTCTTGACTTTTGCTTTGCATGCCCAAAACTAGACTAGTAATGATAGTGATTGTAAACTTTGATCTCTTCATTTTCTTCAATGGGACTCTCCAAAAGTGTTGCACCTTTCATATCCTCTTCTTTAGTCTCTTGAATTGAAGCACTCATTGACTTGGATTCGGTGATCACTGTCAATGTCTGCTCATTCTGTGATTGAAGTTGTTCTAGTGAGAATGTACTAACTTTTTGAGACTCCTTCCAACTAAATTGATTTTGACTTATATTTTTGCTATTAATCCTTTGTCCTTTCAATTGATCCTCAATATTGATGGCTGTAAAGATCATGACAATCAAGTGGTCATAAGGTTGTAGCTCCTCTACTATTTCTCAGATTTTCCAATTCAATCCAGCCAAAAATATTTCCAATGTTACTTTTGTATCCTCAATGATATTGGCTCTCATTGCTTCATCCATCTCTTTGTAGTAATCTTCTACACTTTTAGACCCTTGCCTCAAATCCTGCAACTTGTAACATAATTGTCGATAGTAGTAATTAGGTACAAAATATTTTCTCATTACTACCTTCATCTCTTCCCAAGTCATGATAGGTCACTCTCGATTCCTCTCTTTAATAATTATCAATTGATCACACCAAGTAAGAGCATAATTAGAAAATCTCATAGCTGCCAACTGGACTTTCTCATGTCCGTAAATTTTGACATTTAAATGTAAGCTCAATATTCCTCTCACAATCAAGATATAACTCAGGATCATATCCTCCTTGAAATGAAGGAATGTTCATGATGATAATTGCCCAAATTGATCAAAGGATAATTATTATTATTATTATTATTATTATTTTGCTATTTATAAATTTTACTTGATAACTCTAGGACTATATATATATATATATATATATATATATATAGAGAGAGAGAGAGAGTAGTGATCATATAATAATAGGATTTCCCGTGCTAAATGAGAAAATATCTCAACCGTTTAAAATCTCAATCGACGGCATAGATTAAGTCCGTCCCTTCCAATTTTTGATGCATATTTTGCACATACTCAATGCATAAAATGGTAAGATAGTAATTGTCTTCTCTATTTAGATCTAAACATACTCTCTCTCCTAATTTTCTCTTTCCTCCTATTATAATCAAATGATTATATCTTTCTCGATTCAAATCTATTTTTTACGAATCATATATCAAATTAAACGTATTCTTATGATGATTCATATGATATCCATATTGAATATGTTAAATTTATAAGATTCGCACGAAAATCTTGATTTTATATTCAGCTGGTATATGTTCTTCATTATATTTACGTTCAGGATAAAAAAAATGCATCAATTACGCATAAAAAATGTTCCTAAATATTTGCATTTTTTGCATCAAATGATGCATTATTAACTTGAATAAGATGCATTTTTATTCTAAAGCATATGCAGTTTTGTATTCATATTGAGTGCATTTTTTGCATTGATTATATGCTGCAGTTTTGTGCCTAAAATTTTATGAAATGCACGAAATGAAATTCTTGAAAATATATTTTTTACATTTTTGCCCTTTTATGCATTGAGTATTTGCAAAATATGCATCGAAAATTGGAAGGGACGGGTTTAATCTGTGCCATCGATTGAGATTTTAAACGGCTGAGATCTTTTCTCATTTAGCACGGGAAATCCTATTATCACCTAATCACTATCCTATATATATATATATATATATATATATGAATAGAGGGATGATATTAGGTGAGAAAAATCCCCCTATAAGAAGAAAGAATGAATCATATTCGTTAGATCTAAATAAATCAATGGTTGATATACAATCTAAACAACAGCTAAAACACAATCAAGCAACATATTAATCAAGCAACAACTAAAACACAATCACGCAACATTAATGTGTTGCTTGATTGTATATCAACCATTGATTTATTTAGATTTAATAGGCATGATTCATTCTTTTTTCTTACAGGAGGATTCTTTCTCACTTAATCTCATCTCTATGAATAGATATAGACGGATAGATATGAAAGTATATAGATGTAGAATATCTAGATATGGATATATATGAAGAATTATGGATGAGATAGATATGGATATGGATAGATAATATATATATATGGGTAGATATGAATAATATAGATGTAAATAAAATAGATATGGATAGATATGAATGAGATATATGGATAGATATGATTATATATGGATAAGATATAGATGGATAAATATTGGTAGATATGGATAAATAAGGATGAGAATTGATATATATATATATATATATATGGTAGTGATCAGGTGAGAATAGGAGATACTATGAGAAATAAGAATAGATCTCGCGCATCCATCTCATCAAATCAACGAACAGGATTCATTCTCAGCAAATTGAAAAACACGGCATTTTTGCCCGAATATCCTGCTGTTTTAGCCTTTAAAGGCTAAAACTGTAAAAAAAAACTCAAACACAAACAGCAACCTGCATTTTAAGCCCGATTTACTTCATTTTTAGCCCAATTTACTTCATTTTTAGCCCGATTTACTTCATTTTTACATAAATACGAATTTAAAAAAATTATACATTTTCTTCTTCAAAGCAGCAACACGAGCGTAGTCTCTATAAAACTCAATACCAACATCAACAGTTCTAAAAACTCTGCCCTTAAAATGCTTCATCTCATCAACACACTTTGGAATAAATGAACCTGTAAGATACAAAAATGCACAAAGTTAACACTAAAGATGCACAATATAATAGTAAAAAT
>JAPKLW010000155.1:498797-517478 GCA_026898455.1 Plectranthus barbatus | reverse complement strand
ATAACAATCTGATCTAAGGCCAAAAGTGAGCAAATCCACATCAGCAAGGTGCACAAAACGAGTGTTTATCAACTGCCAGCACAAGATCACCAGAATGTTCTACCAGTCGGATGTTACCAGCAGAATTCCAGATTCTCTCTCCCAGAGTCTTAGAGATAAAAAGAAGATTCGTCTGAGGAATTAACTGACAAAGTATGACTTTAAGGGAGGATACCTTAAAGTCTATCAGTTCAAGACACCAGTTCCGATTCCTCGTACTGACGAATAGTGCCGTTCTGACATAAAGAGATCAATATCAGATAAAGCAGACAAAAGCATGGCGCTTTCCGGAAATTCCTACCTGCCGCCGTCAGAAGGACATGCGAGGACAGAGACCTTTTCCGGATGTGTCCAAACGGCTAGAATATTTGAATGGGATCCCTCGGCTATAAATACCTGGGATCCACCAACATTCAATACTCTTCACCTACCGAAAGACTGCAAATTTATTACGCTCAAGCAAGTAGAAGCAAAACACTTTCGAAGCCTTTCTAAAGGCTATCCGTGTGTTGATTTATCAAACACGAGACTTCAAGCTTCCAGCTTGTAAGTTACTGATCTCCTTGGTGTTCTTTCTCTTCTGAGGAAGTTCACAGCAGCTCTTGTGCCAGCCAGCACTTGAGTTATTACGGGCTTTTGCCGTATTGAGAAGATACGTTCTTGGGAGAACTAAACACCCAGTGAAGCTGTGGAGGTTGAAGTGACGTGCTCGCACTCCACCAGCGGATCAGAGAGTTGAAGAAGGAATCAAGACCGGGAGCGGTTGATCTAGCGAAGTGGTGGACAAGGGTCGCACCAGCTAGAGATAGATCGTAGGCATCTTGTACCTGATTACTCTATAGTGAATTTCCAGTGCTACGAATGGAGAGTGGACGTAGATCAGTTGATCGAACCACTATAAATCCTTTGTCTTTTATCAGCTTTCTGCATTTCATACTGATTTAAAACCCAGCACCCAAGTGCTGGTGTATACTCTGAAAACTGATAACTGTGTAAACAAGGCTAAAAATATTCTAAGTCTCGAGCTACCAGCTGACGAGCCAGTCGCCAGTCAGCTGTGTACGCAGAGTGCAAGTTGACTTACCAGCTGATAAGGTCCCAGTCAGCTGAGTAACCAGCAGAGTGCAAGAAACGATTAAACACATTTTCCGCTGCCAAGTTATACCCTGATAATCCGGGACCAACAAGTGGTATCAGAGCGGACGGTTCTTATAGACCGTTCGTATCTGAGTCGCTTAGGACCGTGATCCGTGTTTCCTTGCGCTCTATTTGTTTGTCTGCTTGATTAGCTCAGGTACATCAGGATGAATAATCCGAAGCTACTCGACTACAAGACTGTGAAGCCTGATATATGACGAAAGTGGTCGCTCATCTCTCTAAAGAGCATCCATCCAGAGATGAAAGATGTGCTAGAGACAGGGCCGATTGAGATCACCAAGATTCAGCACCAGCTAGGAGATCGTCCAGCTGCGGTGATCCCAAAGCCCCAAGACGAATGGAACACCGAGGACAGGAAGCGGAATCAGTTGGATTCCATTGCTCACGAGTTGATCCTAGCTTCTCTTCCAGAGTCGCTGATGGAGGAAGCCCTCCAGTTTGACAATGCCAAGGGAGTATGGGATTATCTTGATAGTCTATGTCAAGAAACTGATCAAATGAAACGCAACAAATTGCAGGTTGCGGTGGACAAGTATGAGTCCTTCCAGATGCTGCCTGGAGAAACCATCAAGGAGATGGAGGCGAGATTCAACGCCATCGTCAGCGAGCTAAAGTCCCTGGACAGGATATACTCAAATGAAGATCTTAATGCAAAGATCCTGTCCAAGATGCCCAAGGAGGACTGGTTCGTGAAGACGACAGCTCTCAAGGAGAAGGACTTATCCAAGATGACTCCCAAGGAGTTATTTGCTCAGTTGCAGGCACACGAGTGGGACATCCAGATGGTGAACAAGAATGAGGCCATCAGGAACATGGAATCCCCCAGCGTTAAAGCCCAAGACGAAGCTTACTTCGTCAAGAAGGACTTCAAATGGAAGCACAAGAAGCCCCTCCATGCTGACAGACCTGCTGCCCAGCACAACCAGCCGAAGGAGATCCAGTCCGCATCAGGATCTCATTCCAAAGACAGCGAGAGCTCTATCGCTGACCTTGAGCAACAGATGAAGAGACTGGCAGTTCTCTTGGAGAAAGCTAAGTCGAAGCAGGGAGTATCTCGGAGCTCAACTGACGGAAAATTCGTCAAGAGAGCTCCCCGTGCTTGCTATCAGTGCCAATCCCCTGATTATTTAAAGTTTGAATGTCCACAGGTGGACAAAAATGAGCGGGAAAGGCTAAAGAAGCTCTTTGAAGAGCGCGCCTCCAAGGCCGTTGCCAAGGCTATGCTGACCAGGACTGAAGTGCCTGACATACCCGACCATGATGATGGGGAGTATGCGTCAGACGAGGAGTCAGAAGAGGAAGCTCTACTGGCACTCATGGCAGCCTTTGGCGAGGATTTAGCTGAAGGAAGTGCTGACAGTGAAGAGGCACTTGCAGCTGATGATCAGGTACTATCATCAGCTTCCCCAATGCATTTCATGCCTTCTATCAGTTTAGACGATTCTGAGTCGCGTTGCTCCGACTCAGAAGCTGTCACTATAGACATTCTTCAAAAAGAATTTTTAAAATTTTATGAAATAAAGAATGTCTTGGCTGGCGAAAATCCTTCGCTGAAAGATCAAGTTTCTATTTTGACCAAGGAGATTGAAAAATCGAGGTCAGTCAGTGAAGAGCTAGCCACTTTGAAAAAGACTCACTTTGAGTTGCTCCAAAATTTTCAAATTACAAAAACTGAGCGAGATAATTTTCACAATCTCGTTCTGGAGCAAGAAAATAGAATAAATTTTCTAAATAAAGGCTCAAAAGACTTGGAAGCAGCTCTAAGTCATTGGAGAAAGCCTTCTGATAAGTCCGGGTTGGGATTTACAAAAGATTTGAGCATAAATCAGCCCGAACAAATCAGTACTGGTAAGGGTAAGGGCCAACTGGCAAATGCATCAGCACCAGCTGGTAATGCCAGTCAGTCCCGTGTGGCTAATCAGCATAGGAACCATAAGTCCAGATACATAGGTGAGTCATCACGACAAAATCCTCAACTGGCAAGATCCTCTGCTGACAGGACGCCAGCACACCCAAGGACGCAGACTAAGCCGAAATATTCTAAGGCAAGGAAGTCAGCGTCAGCTGCCAGTGGAATCCGACAGCCAGCACCAGTTGTCCAGAGATTCCACGCCCAACCTTACAAGTATGCCAGTTGCCAGCACACTTACAAGGGATCCAAATCTCAGCGGAATACTGAGAGAAGGATATTTCCCGATAGGAGGAACACCTATCGGAGGCCTGAGCCCAATCAAAACCTTTTCTCAAGGGCTGGGAAGGCTAATCATCGTGGTCCACAATTCCAGAGACCACCAAGGCAACACAAGCGGTCGGAAAGAAATTTCCGACACCCTCAGAGGAAGAATACTTCCAGAGGAACCGCACACACAGCCACACCTTCCAAAAACAGATCCATGCATTATTTTAAAAGGAAGGGAAAGGCCACAAGTGATGTCAGCAAGGGTAACACCGAGCTGAAGATTACTCAAGTCTGGATTCCAAAAGGAATGATCCAGAGATCTAACCCTGCAGGACCCGCTGATGATCGGGGACCTAAATAATTTCATTTTCTTGCAGGAACAGGATCATGCAACACAGCTTCAGAGATCGAGCGAGTGGATCATAGATAGTGGTTGCTCGACTCATATGACTGGTGAGGAGTTCCTATTTTCTGAGCTCACCAAGGTCAGAGGACCTCCAGTTATTTTTGGTGATAACTCCAAGGGCAGAGTTATTAGCAAGGGCTGCATCGAGAAGGATGATGTCAGAATTGTGAATGTATCCCTTGTCACCAATCTGAAGCACAACCTCCTGCGCATCAGTCAGCTGTGCGACAATGGTTATACCATTGTGTTTGACAAATCAGGGTGCCAGATCAAGAATGAAGAGTCTGGCGAGACCAAGCTGAAAGGTGTCAGGAAAGGAGGTCTCTATGTTGTTGACTGGCAAAGCGGGAAGACTGATACGTGCTTTGTAGCCACCAGTTCCATGGAAACTAACTGGCTGTGGCACAAAAGGTTAAGTCATCTAAATTTCAAAACTATTAATTATCTAACCAAGCATGATCTTGTAGATGGTCTTCCCAAGGGCGGGTTCAAGAAGGAAGGAATTTGCAAAGCTTGCCAGCAAGGCAAACAAACTAGGAAATCCTTCAAGAACCAGTCGCCAGTCTGCCCCAGTACCAGTCAGGTACTCGAGTTGTTACACATGGACCTGTTTGGACCAGTAACACCGCAAACCATTGGAGGAAGACGATATTCGCTGGTGGTAGTCGATGACTACTCGCGCTATACCTGGGTAAAGCTTCTCAGAACCAAGGATGAGGTGAAGATCATTCTTCCAGAATTGATCATCCAAGCTCAGAAACAGAGAGAAGCTGTGGTGAAGCAAATTCGATCAGACAATGGGACTGAATTCTGCAACAGTCTGCTGATGGATTTTTGCGCGGAGGCCGGGATCAAACATGAGAGATCTACTCCAAGGCAACCGCAGCAGAATGGACTGGCAGAACGTAGGAACAGGACGCTGAAAGAAGCGGTCCGGTCCATGCTGGCTGAGTCCGGCTTGGGACAGAGTTTCTGGGGAGAAGCGTTGGTGACTGCCTGCTACACTCAGAATAGAAGCGGGATCAACGACAGACTCCAGAAAACTCCCTACGAAGTGTATTTTAGTCGTAAGCCTTCTATAGCTCATCTTCGTGCATTCGGTTCACCATGTTATATCCATAATAATGGGAAGTCGAAGTTAAATGCTTTCTCGCCTAAGGCTGATGAGGGTGTGTTTGTCGGATATGGACATCCCTCTCACAAGGGCTATAGAGTATTTAACAAGACTACCCAACTTGTGGAAATAACATGCAATGTTGTTTTTGATGAAGCTACTTTAGTGCGCAGGACCTTACGCCAACTGGCTGAAGATGTTCCTGAGGTCGAGGATGTCAGCGACCAGTTGGGCAGGAATTCTTCCGATGCTCAACCAACTGGTTCGACTAGACCTATGACTGGATCATCTTCACAACCAGTTACCTCAGGTGCCCATCAGCAACCTGAGAGGGTCGGTGATGCAAATGACCTTGCTGAGACCTTACACTCAATCTCCCTGAGTGGATCTAGCAAAAATCAAGGGGGAATTCCGACTGGAATCTTTGAGCCAGAAGACAACGATGAACCAGCTGGAATGCAGGTACCAGTTGATATTGACAACGTTGGTGAAGGTTCAGGAAGCCAGTCAGACAGTGGAGCTGATGAAGAAGTTCCGACTGGTGAAGGTCAACCACCAGTTGTAGTTCCAGTTCCGACTGGTGATGTTCAACCGCCAGTTATTCTTCCAGCTCCGACTGGTGGAAATGTGGAAGCACCAGTCGTCAGGACAGATGAACCTATTTCACAGCCGGCACCAACAGTCGCTGGTCCTCCCAAATGGCTAAGGGATCACCCAACCGATGCTATTTTCGGTGATCCGGAAGGTTCAGTTAAGACTCGACACGGCAGTGCGCTCCTGAGTTGCTTTATTTCTCAAATGGAACCTACTTCCATAGGAGTGGCGCTCGAATCTGCCGATTGGATCAATGCCATGCAAGAGGAGCTTGCAGAATTCACTCGCAATAACGTTTGGGACTTGGTGGAGAGACCATCACATCAGTCAGTGATTGGCACCAAGTGGGTTTTCAAGAACAAGCGAGATGAAACTGGCACTGTAGTCAGAAACAAAGCTCGATTAGTCGCCAAAGGCTACAGGCAGTGTGAAGGGATCGATTTCGATGAAACCTTCGCACCAGTTGCCAGAATGGAGGCGATACGGCTGTTCCTTGCTTATGCAGCGTATCACGGCTTCACGGTGTTCCAAATGGACGTGAAGAGCGCCTTCCTGAATGGTGAGCTAAAAGAGGAGGTATATGTCGAGCAACCTCCAGGTTTTGAAGTTGGCACCAAGGTGTACAAGCTGAGAAAGGCCCTGTATGGATTGAAACAGGCGCCCAGGGCTTGGTACGAAACGCTGTCACAATTCCTCACCAGCAATGGATTTCGGAAAGGGAAGATTGATAGGACTCTCTTCCTTCTCAAGGATGGTGGTGACATGCTAATGGTGCAGATCTATGTAGATGACATCATATTTGGATCAAGGAATATAACTCTCTGCGAGAAGTTTTCTCAACTGATGCAGACATCATTTCAGATGAGTATGATGGGCAAGTTAACATACTTTCTCGGACTCCAAGTCCAGCAGTCAGCTGATGGAATTTTTATCAGCCAGCGGAAGTATACGAAGGAGCTAATTCAAAAGTATTGCCCAGAGAAAACTAAGTCCCTCAGAATACCTATGAGCACCAGTTGTCAAATATTTCTTGATGAGCAAGGTGAATCAGTTGATCCTACCATCTACCGAGGAATCATTGGATCACTTCTCTATCTCACCGCCAGCAGACCCGACATTTCGTACTCAGTCGGAGTGTGTGCCAGATTTCAAGCCAATCCGAAAAGGTCACACATGGAAGCTGCAAAGAGGATAGTAAAATATCTGAAGGGGACTGAATCTCTTGGAATATGGTATCCCAGAAATGATGAGCTTACACTCATTGGATATTCAGATTCAGACTTTGCTGGATGCCGTATTGACCGAAAGAGTACCAGTGGTACGTGTCAGTTTCTAGGACACAAGCTAATCAGTTGGTTTAGCAAGAAGCAGCACTCAGTTGCTACATCTACCACTGAAGCTGAGTATGTTGCCGCTGCCAGTTGCTGTGCTCAAGTTATCTGGATCAAGCAACAACTGGAGGATTATGAAGTGGACACTGGCTGCGTTCCCATCTATTGCGACAACAACAGTGCTATGTGCATCACGAAGAATCCGGTTCACCATTCTAGAACCAAGCACATAGATATTCGACATCACTTCATACGTGATCATGTCGAGAAGAAGGATGTCAGCTTGGACTACATCAGAACTGAAGATCAACTGGCTGACATCTTCACCAAACCTCTGCCAGAAGCAAGATTCAAGGAGTTGTGCATCAAACTCGGTCTTATGGAGATTGATGTGAGTCCCAATGATGAGGAAGAATGAGTCCCAGCTCTCATTCTGTTCTTGATCTTCTGAAGGACGCTGATTGCGACTAAGTCCAAGCTCTTAGTTGTTTTTATTTAAGTGGTATCTCAAACTCAATGATGTTTTTCGACTGATAAGTGGTACCTACTGGCGGAACTTATCCCTTAAATGTCTAAGGAAATGAGTCCCAGCTCTCATTTCAATTTGCCAGCATAAACCATCAGTTGAAACGAAATTGGGTCCCAGCTCCCAATTTCAAGTAATGATGAGGAGTGGATTTTCTTGAAGAGAAGATTATGCGGAATAAAATTGAGTCCAAGCTCTCAATTTTCAATCTTTCAAGTTGTCAGCAAACAACTGGTGATATATCCACGACTGGTGAAGATTGAGTCCCAGCTCTCAATTTATCCAAGTACTCGGGTGCCAGTCGTAAGTACCAGTTGTCAACTGGTAAGGAGGCTATGCTGACAGGGGGAAGTGTTCTACTGGCATATCCTACTGATGACCAGTTGAGTCCCAGCTCTCAACTGACGATCTCTTGAAGTCCAAGAGTCGTGCCAGCTGTATCAGAAAAGGCGGGATTGTTCAAATCCGACTTGGGTGTACAGCCCTCAGAATTTAATGCGGCATTTAATGCCACATTTAATGCGCACAGTGTCTGCGCGGTCAAAAGCACTTTTGCGACCAATCAGTGAACGCCATGTCAGCTACACGGCGTAGCCCACGTCAGCACGATCGCGCACGTCGCACTGGGAACCGGGCCTGCTGATGACCGTCGATCCTTGCTTGCTGAGCATTGATCCTGGACGTCTGATCCTGCATGGCCCGAGTATATATACCCGATCAATTTCTTCGGGTTAACCTTTACGATCCCTAATTTCAGAACCCTAAATCTGTTCAAATTTGATATTTTTCTGAAGTCATGGCATCATCTTCTCGACCTACCGCTGATAACCCTCCATCTACTTCTACATCATCCTCGTCTGGTTCACCAGACCTACCAGTTGCTGAAGCCCATATGCCAACATATACTGGCATAGTGAAGATCGAGGATATCGATTACACATATCCGTTCGCTCGACTGGTTCAGTTGAACAGGCCGGCGACCAGGCGACAGCTCTCAAACGCACAGATTAGGACTGCACAGGTTCAGAAGGAGAAGATTCTGAACGCGAAGCTAGCCCTAAAGCATCATGGGCCGGAGCTGATGGAGATGGTCGACCGAGAACAGCTCCGACAGTACCTCACGGAGACCCCCAGCACTTTCCATCCACACATGGTAGCCGAGTTCTACGCTCGGGCCGTGATTGCTGACAACAGGAAGTCGTTCACTACTTCGGTGTTCGGCCACCTGATCACCGTCACCGCCGAATACCTCGCCAATCTCTTCGGACTGAGGAATGAAGGAGAGGACGTGGCCACGTATCATCAGGATGATACGGTGGAATTCCGAAAGAGGTGGGCGCAATGGAAGAAGCCAGAAGTCACCGTCTTCCGGACTGGCATGAAGAAGTCCGAGATGGAGGAGTACTGGCAGATGGTGTGCGATATTGTGGTTCGCATGCTACAATGCGAGGTCGGCTCGTACGCCGAGTTAAGCCTGCGGAAGTTCTCGGTGATGTGTGCCCTGGTGGATGGAGTTGAGGGCAACTGGGCCGAATTTTTCTTTGGCAGGTTGCTGGAGAATGTGGCGCGGAACATCACTGTTCCAACTGACGGCAGATTTGCTTACGCCGTATCCTTCGGGCTGAGGATCAGCCACATCCTGGAGATGGAGTTGGGTGATGGCGTGGATCAGGGGGAACAGCTGATTGGTTCCGATTTCATACCAGCAACGAAGGTGAAGCTGCCTCGCCCTGATTACAAGAAGCCCCGTAGGCTGAAAGGGAAGTCAGCAGTGGATCCTGCTGAGGTCGTTTCTGAGGAGGACTCAGAAGACCTGGGAGAGCAAGTGCCAGCTGTGGCTCTCCCACTGACTGATGAGGCAAGGGCTCAGTTGAAGAGGAAGCTGGAGACGGAGTCTCTCTTTGAGACCATGGAAGGTGCGGTGGCTGAGGCGACTGGTATCCACCCACGGGACGTACAACTAGTACCAGTCACCAAGAAGCCATCCCGCAAGAAGCCAAAGACTCACCAGCACCAGCAGCCACCGTCAGCTGTTGCTTATGAACCAGCATCCGGGAAAATCTCAATACCAGTCAAGAAGTCCGTTCTTGGACTGACTGAGGAGGAGACGCTGGAGAGGATGACCCGGAAGCGAAAGAGGGTTCAGACCAGAGCTCAGAAGCTGGTTGAGCAGGCGAAGAAGGAGCAACAAGCCTCCATTGTGAGGAAAAAGCAGGCCCAGGCAAGGTTGAAGGCCTTGGCCGACCAGCGGAAATTAGAGGCTGAGCTGGCAGCCCGCGATGAAGCCTATGCAAAGGTGCAGGCTGAGCACGAGGCCAGGCGTCAGGAGCAACTGGCCGAGCAAGTGCGCCAGGTGGCCAAGGGCAAGTGGGATGTGCCCGATACTTCCACAAGTGCAAGGCCACCAGCACCAGCTCCAGGCGAGATCTTATCTGATGAATCCTTTACTCGCCTGCTGGTGATGGGCGCTGATGAAGATGTACTATCCCTTGTGGATAAGTACCAGGAGGAGGAGGAGGTCGCTGAAGTCCCTCCACCCGCGCAAGGGGGTGGTGGAGGTGAAGAAGGCCCACTGGCCGCGCAAGGGGGTGCCAGTGGAGGAGAAGAAGAGCGGGCGACCACCCCAGTAAAACTGGCGAGCTTCTCGGATGTCAGTTCTGAATCCGAGGATGCAGAGGAACCAAGGGCTGAGGAGCCGGAGCAGGCAGCAGCTGAGGAGGTGATATCTTACTCCATGGTGCAGAGGATGGAGCCAAGGGATCTGTTCCCAGACATTGATGATAAGGCTCGTCATCCTGCCAGTTGCCCCCGATCTACAGATGCCTCGACATCAACTTCCGGGCGACCAGCAGCATCCTCTACACCACCAGCTAGGCGTGCACGAACTGAAAGGCGACCCTATATGCTCTGCATCCAAGAGCATCAACTGGTTGATGAGGATGCCTTCCAGGCTCAAGTGACAGGGGTACACCGGTGGGAGCACCGCAGGGAGATGGCATTCTATAACTCACGAGTGCCTGAGCCTTCAGCATTCAACATAATCCCCTTCAGCGGCCTCCCCCACCAGTCGGTATATGCCTCAAGAATCTCTGACTGGTGCCTGCCCCTGCAGCCAGTGGAATACTACAATTCCACCCTCTATGAATATGCGGAGAATATCACGGCGGAAGTGGAAAATGCCATCAATGACGAGATGATATCCAGCTACCGACGACTCTGGAGGGTGGATCCGGACCTATGTCTGGAGTTCCGGAGGTGGCGGATTTTTGATCGATGCCAGCGCCTGCTGACTGTGGAGAAGCGGGCGGTGCTCTATGCCAGGCTGGGTCTTGGCTACTGGAGAGCGGAGGAGGAGTGGGCTAATGCTTTCATGGGCACTGATCCTGAATGCCCCCAGCAGTTGTCTACAAGGAGGATCAAGCGTCGCTTGCTGAAAATTGCAGAGTATAGGCAGCTGACTGGAAGCTCCGGCCTCCCGCCTCTGAGAAAGGTCAAGTTACCTTTCCTCCAGTTCCGAGTCACCAGTAGGGGGTACCAGCTGACCTACGCGCTCCGTCGCCTCAAAGTGCTGGTTACCCTCCCGAGGTTCCCTCCCTACCATGCTATCCTGTTCGACATGGCTGCCAGCGCTCTGCTGGTAGACCACCCAGTGGCGGAGGATCCCTCTCGTGGTTGGTGGCTGACCCTTGCCGTCCCTCCTGTTCCTATTGTCTCGGGCAATCTCGTCCCTGATCACATGGACTGGCAAGTGGTGGAATTCACAGCCCCACCCGTTTTTGAAGAAGTCCAGCCAGCTCCAGCAGCAGTGCCAGTAGTGGAGCCAGCTGTCGAAGTGCCAGCAGAGGAGTCAGCAGCAGCTGATGTACCAGCAGAGGAGCCAGCAGCAGCTGCTGTGCCAGCGGAGGAGCCAGCCCCGATGGAGATATCAGCTGAATCAGCACCAGCAATGGCTCCTTCCGCAACTGATGTACCCTCCTCTTCCCTTGAAGTTTCAGCGCAGCCAATCTCCGAGATCCATCCCCCTGCGCAGCTTCTTGCAATCATTGATGCCAGGATGGACCAGCGCTTCGCCAGCTTCCGAACCGAGATGACTCAACAGATGGAGTCAGTCACCGCTGGAGTGTCCTCCTTTTTGGCGCGGATCCAAGAGGGGGAAAGCACGCGAGAACGTGCTGACGCTGAGAGAGCTCGTCTTGCCGAAGAGGAGAGGAGGATTGCTGCTGAGGAAAGGGAGAAGAACAGACAAGATATGGCAGCTCTTACTGAGATCCTGAGGTCGCTCACAAGCAGAACTCAATCACCAGGATCATCCTCTCAGCCATAGTCTTGTTTCTCCAAATTCTTTTTTTTTGTTGTAAGTAAATGATTATCAGCTAGTTTAGTCAGTTATCCTTCCTGTACATGTAATGCTACATCTTTAATGGAATGATTGCTGACAAGTTGATGACAATTTCTCATTGTCCAACAAATTGTCTAAGTATTTACTTACCAGCTGAACTTACACTTCCAGTGTAATCAGCACCAGCACTCGTATCACACACTTTAAATCTTTTTGCTCTGATCTCAATGTTCATATTTTTAAACGAGCAATATCTCTCCTGGTTTGAGGGGGAAGATTTTTAGTTAGAGCTGATGTGAGGAAGTAGTTTCATGGGTTTAGATCTGATAGGTTTATTTTGTAAAACCCTGAAATACTTTGTAACTTTCCTCATCAGCTGAGTGCTCGCTGGTTAGGCTTTGATCGCACCAAAAAGGGGGAAATTGTTGGGAAATTTGGCTAAGTTTCCTTTCCCCAGTAGCTACTTGTTTAGATTCTAGTTTTGGTGTTTTGGTGGATCAAATCCTAAGTCCTACTAGCGTCAGTTTGTCTCTAGAATAGCTCTAGTCTCAAATGTAAAGTCCTGTTTAGGTCTTTTGAGTTGTAAGTCGCAGCTGATCAAGACTCATGCTGGCTACTGTTCACCAGCATGAGATGCTCTTACCAGTTGAGAAAAGTTTCACCAGCAAGCGACTGACAAAGACTCATGCTGACACTGTTCACCAGCATGAGTAGAGCTATAGACTGGTTACTGTTCACCAGTTGGGAAGGATTTCACCAGCAGGTGGCTGACAAACCTTACCAGCAGAATACGTGTTCTCACTGACACTATTCACCAGCGGTGAAGCCACCAGTCATGGGAGATTCCAAGAGTTAACATCAGACATATTGGTAGACTTAGATTGTGCCAGCGCAAGTCACCAGCAGAGACTGCCAGCACAAGATCACCAGAATGTTCTACCAGTCGGATGTTACCAGCAGAATTCCAGATTCTCTCTCCCAGAGTCTTAGAGATAAAAAGAAGATTCGTCTGAGGAATTAACTGACAAAGTATGACTTTAAGGGAGGATACCTTAAAGTCTATCAGTTCAAGACACCAGTTCCGATTCCTCGTACTGACGAATAGTGCCGTTCTGACATAAAGAGATCAATGTCAGATAAAGCAGACAAAAGCATGGCGCTTTCCGGAAATTCCTACCTGCCGCCGTCAGAAGGACATGCGAGGACAGAGACCTTTTCCGGATGTGTCCAAACGGCTAGAATATTTGAATGGGATCCCTCGGCTATAAATACCTGGGATCCACCAACATTCAATACTCTTCACCTACCGAAAGACTGCAAATTTATTACGCTCAAGCAAGTAGAAGCAAAACACTTTCGAGGCCTTTCTAAAGGCTATCCGTGTGTTGATTTATCAAACACGAGACTTCAAGCTTCCAGCTTGTAAGTTACTGATCTCCTTGGTGTTCTTTCTCTTCTGAGGAAGTTCACAGCAGCTCTTGTGCCAGCCAGCACTTGAGTTATTACGGGCTTTTGCCGTATTGAGAAGATACGTTCTTGGGAGAACTAAACACCCAGTGAAGCTGTGGAGGTTGAAGTGACGTGCTCGCACTCCACCAGCGGATCAGAGAGTTGAAGAAGGAATCAAGACCGGGAGCGGTTGATCTAGCGAAGTGGTGGACAAGGGTCGCACCAGCTAGAGATAGATCGTAGGCATCTTGTACCTGATTACTCTATAGTGAATTTCCAGTGCTACGACTGGAGAGTGGACGTAGATCAGTTGATCGAACCACTATAAATCCTTTGTCTTTTATCAGCTTTCTGCATTTCATACTGATTTAAAACCCAGCACCCAAGTGCTGGTGTATACTCTGAAAACTGATAACTGTGTAAACAAGGCTAAAAATATTCTAAGTCTCGAGCTACCAGCTGACGAGCCAGTCGCCAGTCAGCTGTGTACGCAGAGTGCAAGTTGACTTACCAGCTGATAAGGTCCCAGTCAGCTGAGTAACCAGCAGAGTGCAAGAAACGATTAAACACATTTTCCGCTGCCAAGTTATACCCTGATAATCCGGGACCAACACTTATAAATCTAATTGAAAGACCTTCCTACCCGATATTTCTATATTCGTATTGCCATAAGATTAAGAGGAATTTGGAGTTACTTGATCAACAAACACCATCTAGTGTATGAGAGGAATGCATGAAGGAATGTTAAGTTGAAGCAAAATGAAAGAGTAGATATGTATGTGGATGAAGCATAAAGTAAAGAGGGGGCTTTGAATGTTGAATGGGCATCTCACATGTGGGGGGTGGGGCTGCCACATGACAGGCCAATTTTGTTGCAAAATTAGGCTGTTCTTTTGGCTCATTTTGCCCTACTTGTGGGGTTTTTCCTGTTTCGCCCCTTCCCCTTTGCCTCATGCAATCTCCATTTCCCAAATTTTTCAAAATACATATTTTACGAATTAATTATTTATTCAAATAACATTGCCTTTTTTCATTTTAATAGTATATATAATTTCGAAACTATTATATATTATTTGTTTTGTCCTTTCCGCGTTGTCCAATATATATTAATTATTATTTGTAATTAAGAATATTACACTGATCCTATAAAAATATAAAACCTATCTATAAATATATATGTTTATTTATATTCAATAAATTAATTATTTCATGAATCATGACTAATTATAAGTTATAATGGTTATATATTATATTAATTATAGATGATCTAAAATACAATATGACAATTTCGAAACACTGTGCTTGGGCGAAAAGATTTTTTAGTAGGGATTCTTCTTTATATAAATATAAATTTTTAACTTGTAATAATATCATGATGCTTAATAATCATTTTTTTGGACGAAAAGAATAATGTGTTATAATTCTAAAATGTATAGTTTATGTTATTTGTATAGTGATTGTAAAATAGATAAGTTGTGAGAAGGTTTGTAATTAATCTTAAAGAAAATGCAACTAAATATCTTTGATCAATTCACAACTAAATTGGAATTTTCATTAATTATATATGTGGTCGGCGTTGTAGCCTCATAAATATTATGCACCAAAAACAAACAGTAAATAATGAAGATTGGTGTGGTGTGGGTATGAATATTTTAGTTTATAATTAGACAATAATGCCAAATGGTAGGGGTTGTTTGCAATAAAACAAAAGAATTTGGCAATGTAATTTGCATGCATCACAATCCACACCTATGACAAATTTGAGGTCCACTTCATTTATTGTAAATGGCTAATAACCACAAAAAAATATATTATTTTATAAGAAATATCCTTACTCTAAAGTCTATATATATGTATATATTATTTATTTTGTATAAAATAAGGTTAAGACCACCTAAGAAATTAGAAAAAGACATGGATTAATATTTAATTAACCATTACTAATAATTGATGGGAATCAAATGAACGGCGTAAACATTATAAAAACAAGACTATGAGTTGGCGTATCGCAAATTCGCAATTCATTGAGCCAATGAATAAATAATTCTGAATTGATGAGAGTCAAAAAGAAATAAAAGAGAGATTCAAATTTACACATATAAAGAAATAATATAATAAAAAATACATGAATATATCAACATTAATTATTAACATAGGCTTTTAATTCAAGAATTTTAACCCCAAAAATAAAACAGAAAAAAATAAATAAATAAAACAACTAAGACGAACTATTTAACTGGTCTCCGCCGCCGGCTGTTGCGGCGGAGCCGCCAACATTGAGTAGGTCCGTGAGGAAAGTCATAGCTTTGACTTGCATTTCCAACGCTGCAATATAATCCGTCGTTTCTTCTAGAAGATTAGGCAGCGACAACTTCCGGCAGCCGGGGACCAATCGGCTCAACACCTTAACTTTCTTCTGCAGCGGCGGCAGTTTTTTCTGCGCCGCCTTCTTCGCCTGGGATCTTCCGGCGGCCGGCTTAGCCGCCTTTTTGTGCTTCTTGTTGATGTGAGCGAGTCGGAGGCTAAGGCGGTTGGCGAGGATGGCTCTGCTCCATCGGGTCTTGCCGCGGGCGGAGACCGCCAGCACCCGGTCGGCGGCGTCGCGAACGACGCGGCTGCCAGCATCGGTGGACTCCGGGCGGTGGAGGCGGCGCAGGGCGTCCACAAGCTTTGATGAATATATGTGTTGCTCCGTTTGTGTCCGCCACCGGGTCGGACCCGTTTCCGCGCGGCCTGGTGCGTGCGATTCCGGGTCCATTTTCCGACGCTTGCGCGATTGGTTGGAATTTGCGAGCGAAGACGATTCCGCCATTTGAGAGGGAAAACAAAAACTCAACTGCATTAAAGGTTACAAAAAATCAGTGATGAACAGACAAAAGAATCTCGAAATACATCAAAATCAAATCAAACCAGTAGTATAAACATAACATAAACAGAGATGCGATCGAGCAAGTTAATTATTGTACCCGTTGATAAAATCAGAGGAAATCCTTTGGAATGGGAGATTGTAGAGAAACGAAGAGAGAGAGCGGTGGGAGGGAGAGCTTTATTTGAGATTATATGTTGGAGAGAAGTGGAGAAGAAATTGAAATGGAGGAAAAGGGAAGTAGTGGAGCACTACATGAGAGAGAGGAGAAACGACAACACACGCGTCTTTAGTCTATTCATCAATTTATTGCGCTGCCACACTACTCTTTTTTCCCTCTCTACTTTTCATGTGCCCAACCCAGGTAGGTTTTATAATTTCACAACTAATGAGTTCTGAATTTTTTTTAGTTAAGTATAACTCTATGGAAAATAAATGTTGATAATGAAGATATGAAGCAATCAAGTTTGTATTTGTATATAATTTATAAAAAATGTGTGAATAATAAGACATCTGGTGGAGGTGAGATAATGATTTGAGTTATGGAAAATGGAGAAATTAGTCACTATCTTCACATGTGAAAATTGTAGAAGAGATGTTCAACGAATTATGCACTTGGATTTTCTAAACTAAAACAGGCTTCTACCATACTTGTTAGTTGTTACCTAGAAAGAAATTATGGAAATTCATTTTATTTTATATTTCTTTAAACAAATAGACAATGATACCTATCGTTTCCAAATTCGAGTATTATAAAAAACTTTCACCTTTTCTAATACCAAAATTAAAATCTTTAATATTGAAAAAATATGAGATATGTTTTCCAAACAAAACATGCCACTACAAAAGAATTTTAAAATTGCGATGGAAATAATAGCGACGGATTACCGAGGGAATTGTGAAGGAATGAATTTTTAAATTTATAGATGAATTGCGACAGAATTTTTCGTCGCAAATTTTGAGATGGATTCCGTTACTAATTTCTTTCTTTATATATATATATATAGAGAGAGAGAGAGAGATTGGATCATATGATAATAAATATGTATATTAAAAATAAGAATAAATCTTATCCATCCGATCTTATAAAATAAATGGTTGAGATTACTTGATATTTTTATTTTAATGTATTTTTTATTTTCCATGCAGGGTATTTTAGTCCAAATCTTATAGTTTGTTAAGTTTTTATCTATTTTTACGATAATGAATCTTTTCTTTCTTTACGTATCAATAAACAAATTATTCTCTTTCTTCCTGCAATTTTTTTTCTTCCTCCATCGACGAACGACTGTTTCTTGTTGCAATTCTTTTCTTCTTCCCAATGTTGGTTTTGTCCATCGACGACTCGACGATTGTCTTCTTCCTAACGACGAATTTATTTTGTTCTTCTTGCGATTTTTTTCTTCTTCCCAATGTTGGTTTTCTCCATCGACACTTGTTCTTGTTCTACATCAACGACTGGTTCTTTCCAACGCTCGGTTTCTCCATCGACGACTTCTTGCCGACTGAGTAACGACTATTAGCATCTTATTGCATTAGGTAATTCATTGTTTTTTTCTGTAAATTATTTCGTTTCTTTTTTTTCTACATGCAAATTATTTCGTTTTTTGCTGGAGTATTTATTTTCGATTTTCTCCTGCGTTTGGTCGAGATTCATGGATGAAGAAGAACAAGGTTTGATACAATAACCTATTTTGCCGTTTATTTTGTTCTATTTCCATATTGATTTGTGCTAAATTAGAATATGTATTGCTTTTTTAGTGTTATTTTATTGCTTGCTAGTTAATAAGTTATTGCTTAATATGTTAGAATTTGTTCCCATACATTGGCGGATCCACGTATGGGCTAGGGGGGGCTCCAGCCCCCCCCACCGGAATTTTTTTTTTATTTTTGTAGTATCGCGATCCGGATTTTTTTCGTTTTTGTAGTATCGCGATCCAGAATTTTTTGGATTAGCCCCCCTCATAAAGAAGAAAAAATGGATGAAAATAAGAAAAAAAATATGATACGAAGGATTGAAGTCCAGTGGAGACAAAAAAAAAAATTCAGCCCCCCTCACGGAGATTTTCTGGATCCGCCACTGTTCCCATATATATATATATATATGCAATACGTCCTATTTATCCTTTATGTGGTGTGTTTATTGCTTGATATATGGATATATATATAGAGTAGTGATCATATAATAAGTGAGTTTCCCATGCTAAATGAGAATAAATCTGGGTTGTTTATTTATATAGATCGACGCTTCAGATTTAAACTACTCCTTCATTAATTCACGCATCATTATGGAAATAAGGGTAAGGTAGTAATTGCTGTTTTAATTTTGGTAACCGTCTCCTCTATTTTAGATCTAAATACTCTCTCTCCTAATTTTCTCTTTCCTCCCATTATAATCAAACGATTATATCTTTCTCGATTCAAATATATTTTTTATGAATCATATATCAAATTAAACGTATTTTTACGACGATTCATATGATATCCATATTGGATATGTTAAATTTAGAAGATTCGCACGAAAATCATGATTTTATATTCAGCTGGTATATGTTCTTCATTATATTTACGTTCAGGATAAAAAATGCATACATTGCGCATAAAAAATGTTGCAAAATATCTGCATTTTTTGCATCAAATGATGCATTATTAACTTGAATAAGATGCATTTTTATTCTAA
>JAPKLW010000155.1:477356-495721 GCA_026898455.1 Plectranthus barbatus | reverse complement strand
CATACATACTGATCAAGCAATAAATATATAAATCGTGATGTATGTATATACTGATCAAGCAATATATATATACTAATCAAGCAATACATATATACTAATCAAGCAATACAAATAACAATCAAGCAATTTGTACACATGTATACATATATTCACAGACCATAAATAACATAATTTGGTCTTTGACAATTCAATTCCTGAAATCATGAATTTTTTTTCTTTTTCACGCTTCTCCAGACTTGAAGAGTGATGGTGTGGTGAGTGGGCCACGTGTTAGATTCTCATTTCTTCCTTGGATTATTACATCTCGATGCATTAAATTCGCATTTACTGCTGCGTGTTGGAGATTCCATCCATCAAAATTTCATGCCCAAGTCCTAAGCTGTTCAACAAAGATTGGCATGACATCAACATGATCGGTGAAAACTAGTTGCTAAGGCTGAGAGCATGAACTCAATCTTATTTTGCACTTTATGGTATCAAAAACCGATTGTTGATATCATTAAATTTTGATGTGATAAATTCATAGTGAAATCCACCTAAAGAATATCATGATCAAGAGCTTTGACTTGATCATATTCCACAACCATCCTTTAATAAACAAGTTAGATAAAAACGTAGAGCTTGGACTGAGTTTTCTTCAGAAATATGATCATCCAACTCCAAAAGTCCAAGTTTGACACACAACTCGCTGAATTAAGCTTGTGGGAGTGCCTTGGTGTAAATGTCTGCCAGTATCTTCAGTTCTGAATAATTCCACCGTTACATCCTTCTTTTCCACATGATCTCTGATGAAGTGATGTCCCATGTCAATGTACTTTGTCCTTGAATGATGAACCAAATTCTTCGCTATGCACTTGGCACTATTGTTGTCACAATATATTGGCACTTCTCTGGTCATGACATCAAAATCCATCAGTTCCTGCTTTATACATAGGACTTGTGCACAACAACTTGCAACTACGACTACATATTCAGCTTTTGCAGTCGAGGTAGCAATCAAGCGTTGCTTCTTGATGAACCAACTTATCCATTTTTCCCAAGAAACTGACAAGTTCTACTCGTGCTCTTCCAATCCATCCTGCATCATTCGATATCCAAATCTAAGTAACCCACTAGATCTAATCCATCATCCTTGGGATACCAAATACCTGGATACCCCATTCCCTTAAGGTATTTCACAATATTTTTGCAAATTTAAGGTTTGATTTTTTTAGATTTTTCTTGGGATCTCGTGCATACACCAACAACATAAGATATATCTGGATGATTGGCAGTCAGGTAGAGTAGAAATCATATTAATCCTCTATACAGAGTCAGATTGACGGGCTCACCATCTTCATTGAGCATCGGCTGAGTGTTCGAGCTCATTGGATCATTAGGGTATTCATCTTTCCTAATAAGGCTTGGTTATTAGATCATTCGTTTACTTCTTCTGGCTGATGAAGATGCCTTCTGGCAGTTGATTGACTTGATGACCTAAGTAGTACGCCAATTTGCCCATCATGCTCATGTGAAAGTTACTCTGCTTGGGAAAACTGCTTGCATAAACCTGGATTCTTAGAACAAAAATGATATTGCCCTCATAGATTTTCACAAGAAGAATATCGTTTTTTCCTTGATCAGAAAGAGAGTTCTGTCGATCTTTCCCTTTATAAATTCATTCTTTAGCAGGAACTCATACAAGGGTTTATACCAAGATCTAAGAGCTTGCTTCAAGGCTTCACTTAGCCTATAAACATTATCTCCTTCTTCAAAATAAGGAATAACGTTTTGTCAATGATGGTGAATCGTGTGGCTTTGCGAGTCACTCATACCGCAACAAATTTATCAATTTTCAATATTTCGTTGGTCAAATATGATACAAGTGGTGACATAAATGATTGTTGCATGTCAATAATGCTTTAAATCCATATCTTCCCACTACTTTGATATATTTTGTCTCTGATTGGCTATCAACAATGGTATCATTCGATTGACACTACTTGAATGTGTAGTAAGATTGGCTAGTGCATCTGCATGGGGGTTCATCTCACATGATACATGCTCCACATCCACGAGATCGAATCTTCCCTCTAGTTCATTTTCCAATTCGCGATATAACATCAAGCGCTCACCCTTTACCTGGTACTCCCCTAAAAACTGGTTAACGATGAACAATGAGTCAGTCTATACCTTTAGCCGTTTGACCTTTAGAGCGAGAGCTAACTGTATCCCAGTGATCAAGGATTCATATTAGGTCTCATTATTTGTTGTATAGAATTTAAAGTGGATGCCTTGCTCAATCAGTATCCCTTCATGGAACCACAACAATATCCCTACTCCGCTGTCATGAGCATTGTTCGATCCATCAACTCAGAGTATTCAAATTCCTTGATCCTCTAATAGCGCACAAAGCTCGCCCTCAGCTTTAAGGTGTATTTCCATGGAGTAGACCGGAATGAAGTCATCTAGGAATTGAGACTTGATCGTTCAATTCTCATACTTAAAGTCGTATCCTTCAATTTTCATTGCCCATTTCATAATTATCCAAGAAAGACCTAGCTTGGACAGTATATATCAAAGTGTGAATGCTAACAAAACTATGATGGGGTACGTTCAAAATATGTAGTTTTCTCGTTGCCATTACGAGTGTTAGGACCAGTATTTTGAGGGTGGTGTATCGAGTCTTGGCGTTGAGCAGCATTTCGCTAACATAGTACACAGGGTGTTGTTGACCATTGTCCTCAAGTACAAAGATGCCACTCACTACATGGTCTTAGAAAGCGAGGTAGAGAAGTAATGATTTCCACTCCAATGGCTTCATCATCATTGGGGGAGATGTCAAATTGATTTTCAACTCACCCACGACCTTATCTTATTCTAGTGTCCACTCAAACTTTCCAAACTTTTTGAGTGCAATAAGAAAAGGGCTCATTTTATCCAAGTATCTGAGAGAAGTCGATTGAGGGCATCGAGGTACCCAAACATCTTTTGTAGACCCTTGGTTGTTATTGGGGGTGTGATATTTTATATTGCCACTCGATAGGGACTTGCCTCTATCACTTACTCAAGAAATCTTCCAGATCCCAATCCAAACACGCACTTTGCGGGGTTCAGCTTTATGTTATACCGATCAAGAATGACGAAACATCTCTTTAGATGCTCGATGTGATCTTTAGCTTCACTTGATTTGACTAGCATATCATCTATGCAGACTTCCATTTTTTCCAAATTTGTTTTTGGAAGATCAGGTCTACTAACCTTTGGTATGTGGACCCCGCAATCTTCAACCCGAATGGTATAACTTTGTAACAGTAGATCCCCTAAGGTGTTATGATCAAAGTCTTCTCCTGGTCATCAAGGTGCATCATTATCTTATTGTACCTAGAGAAAACATCCATAAAACTCATCATCTCATGTCTGGATGTTGAATCAACGATTCAATAGATGTGTGGAAGGGGAAAAGGATCTTTAGGGCATGCTATGTTAAGATCAGTGTCATCAACGCATACTCTATTTTCCAATTTTTCTTTTTAACAACAGTTACATTTTACAGCTACTTAGGGTACTGGACTTCCCTAATGACTACACTATGTAACAACTTTTCAACTTTTTGTCTATTGCCTCATTCCTCTCTGCGGCGAAGCTTCTTCTTCTCTGTTGGACCAACTTTGATTTTGGATCGACATTCAATCGATGGGTAGTGATTGAAGGATCAATTCTGGTCATATTGGCCCTCATCCTAACAAATGATGCCTTGTGCTCTGAAAGAAAATTGATCAGCTTCGTTTTCATTTCCTTGGAAGGGTATGTATTCACATGAGTTTTATTTTGTAGGTCGAATGGATCGAGGGTAATCTCCACCAACTATTCCACCTTGTTCACTTCCTTGACATTTTCCTTGTGCACTACAAGTAGTTCAACTGAATAATAGCTTCTGGCTACTCGCTCGTCCCCGTTTATGCTCTTGAGTCCGTTGGGAGTGGGGAACTTGATCATTTGGTGATAGGTCGAGGGTACGACACCGAGCTTATGAACCCATGGCCTTTCTAAGATGGCATTGTATGCTGATAGGGCATCTATGACCTGGAACTTAGTCAGTAGATTTATGTAAACCATAAATAATGGCAGTACGATTTTCCCTATCATGTTCAGGCACTCGCCACTAAGTCCCACCAGCAGCATTGACTTCTTCACCACTTTTTGTTTGCGTATATGCATCTCCATGAGAGCTACAGAAAAAGTATGTTATTCAAGCTTCCTCCAGTGATTAGTACTCATTGCACCATTCAATTAGCGACTAGGATCGTGATGATCGATGAATCCTCTTAATTCCCTCACCATCTTCTTTGCTGAAGGTGGTAGCAAGGAGGCCAAACTCTCCCGACAAATGATGGACATAATGAGAAATATTGTGGCAATGTCGCTTGGCAGAGGATCGAGTTAAATTGTTAAGCAAGGGGCCCCTGGTGATGGTTTTCACCATTCGGTTGATACTCGACTAAATAATGGGCTCGAGCTTAATCCCACTCGCAGGTTTGAGTGGTTTCTTTGTGTCATCCTCTTGGGTTTTGTTCCCCAAACATTTCCCCCATCCTCTAATGATAAGTGGGTGAAATGGCTTTCTTGTAGGAGTCGAACCACTTCTTCCTTCAATGCAAGACAATCATCAATCTGATGTTCGTGATCATTCAGAAATTTACGAAATAGCCACCTGTCACAGAACGCGGAGTTCTCTATCATTTTCCTGGCCATCATGTTTTCTTCCCAACTTGGCTATCTTATCGACAACGAGGACCAAGTGCACATACAGAGGGGACTTCTCTAGGTCTCTAGTCTCCCCTATTTCCCCTCTGCAATTAAGGTCGGAATTTGATATGTTCCCTGGGCTATTTTCACTATGCCCGTTCAACTCTTTCCATCAGTATTTCTTTTTTCTTGTGGTTGGTGCTTTCTCCACTCTCAGTTTTGCGTTGGCTCTGGCTTATATTTCCGTCATGGTCAAACATTGATAACTCGTTAGTTCTCAAAATAGTGTGGTGTCTCTACTCGGCCCGTTCATGAATGCTAATATAATTGTATCTTTCAAACAGTTTGCGATTGTTACTCACTCATTGTTTAATCAAGTGGTGATTCTCAAGGATTCAGCTTTGCCTTGTACGATTTGGTAGGGATTTTTTGACTTTTTGATTGACTTCCTGCTGCTTGATAAGTGTTGTACAAACTTTTGGCGCAACTCTGAAAATGAGAAGATCGAGTTCTTCAGCAAACACATGAACTATTGCAATGCTGGGCTAATCAATAAGGAAACAAATAGGTTACACAGACAAGCATTCCTCATTTGTATTGTTAACGGGTGTCATGCACATCTTGAGTTTATACATAGTTATGAAATCATCAAGGTTTGTTGACCCATCATAGGGAGCGAGGACTGGTGCGATGTACCTTCATGGCATCCGGGCTTATAAAATTGTTCTCACGAAGGGTGAGTTGTAGAAACTATCTGGATCAATTTGTATTGGGATGAGCGAAGCTTAACAAAGTGTGGCATATGCTATCCTCAGGATTGAGAGCTGCCTTTTAAACTTTTTGAGCTCGGAGCTTGGCATGTTTTCAAGTCCTCACCTACCTTGAGGTTGATGTCCTTGGGTTCCTTTCTCCATTTACTCCCACTTCCTTCAAGCGCCTCCTTTTCCTCTTCCTCGCCCATTCCCTTCATCGACCTCGTTGTCTCCATCCTCATCTTTGTTTTCAACTTCCACTACCTCATTGCTATCATAATTTTCGTCTTCTCCTTCTTCATTTTCATCGTCTGACTCTCCCTTGTCTATATTTTCTTATTCTTCCGCTACCTCTTGGAAAACTTTATTGAGGTTTTTTGGTTTTTTCATGTTATGCTTGGCCGTTGAACCCTTCACGCTTTGTATAGATCTTACTTCCTTGTGGGACTCCTCCATCTCCTTTTCTCAATTAGTTGAATCATTCTCATGGTTCGCTGTGATCTGTTGTCTTTGTTGGTCCATTGACATGAGTAGAAGCTCGACGAAGCTCAGGCTTTGTATTGTTGCATTTCCGGTGCTTTCCATCAATAGTTCCTTAAATTCTCATAGATGGCAGCAAATTGTTAACGTTTAATTTCAATGATTGAAAACTCAAGGATAAATGGAGTTTACAGGAGAGTGAAGTACTATTGAAAAGTATGAGAAGCTCATGTTATGTTTTATTAATCCAATACTCACCTTTTATAAGTGCACATAGCTAAGCTAGGGGTCCTTATCATCATGAGATGAAGGCCTCATCCCAGGACTCCCCGATTTGCTAGAAAAATTGTACTATTGAGCAAGTGATTGTGATTGCTCGACCTATAGGGGTTGTCCTTGAGGTTTAGGGTCCCTTTTATGGCAGTTATAGGCCGATTATAGGATTGATCAGGCCTTATGAGCCATGGCTTTGTTATCTTAACCTTTTCTTGGGCTGGGTTTGACTATCAACCTTTGCTAACTTTGAACTTGTATAGTCTGGTGAATATCACGAATCTCCATTTGTTTTCAATTCGAACCCAAATAATGAATTCTTCTGAGCTTCTCTCCATGGTTTGACTTTGTCCCTCAACACCGAGCATGTTCGAGAATAGGTTCAATTATACACTAACAACTAATGTGTCAGTTGTTCATTTTCAAAATAGTTGAAGTGCAAGGTAAACAAATATTTGACAATTGTAAATGTCAAAATATATTTATTGTGGTTTGAAAGTCCAAAGCCCCTACGTCTACTCTTCATTCTCTTGAAATGGAATATCCTAATTTTCAAAACATTCGGTAATTGAGTATGGATTACAGTTATGGTTCTTCTTGACCAATATATCTCTCCTATCTCCAATCGCAAGGTACTCCAGTCAAATAGAATCAAATTTGGCATGTGATATCATTTTGAATTTGAATCTCTAAAAAATATTTTCATTGGTCAAACTGTTTTGAGATATGTCATCTCAATATATAGATGAAGAGGAGAGGAGTGACGGTTCAAATTTATTAACAGTTTGTAACAGATTCTAAACTATCTAAACTAATTCATATTTTTGCCATTACAAAATACTTTAGAAACTATTTCTGAGTACTAAGGCCGTAGAACTAGAATTTAGACAAACCCAAGAAAATAACAATTGAAACAGTAGTAGAAAGAGAGAACAGGAAAACTTCCTCAAAATATAAGTGACCAGTATAAAAACCTTAATTCTAATATATATTCATACCCCAAACAAACATGGTTGAAAATGACTTTCTCAAATAGGAATGATTACGAGATAAATTGAGTATAGCCAGTAACATTTTGACAAGCGCACGACTACTAAGAGTCCGAAGTTAAAAACACTCCAAGAAAATCAAGGTTTAACCAACACCACACTTAAAATACCAATATGAGATATCACCCATTTAATTGAAAAAAAAAAAAAACCACAGAATTCCTCGAAAAACATTCATTGCATAAAAAATAAAAAAATTAATCATAAAAATTAATGAAAACTAGTAAACTAAAGAAATGGATGCCAGCACCAGGGGCGTATCTAGAAACTTGAAATTGGGGATACAATATATGAATAAAATAAATTGGGGATACATTATTTTAAAAACTATATAAATAATATCTACATATATATAAAAATAGTAATAAAAATATATATTTAATAATAGTAGTAAAAAAATTTGGGGGTACAAGTGTACCCCCAATTACAAATGTAGATCCGCCTCTGGCCAGCACAACATTTTAACAGCATATATTAGTATCGATTTTTTAGAATCTTAATGATTGGAACATTATTTTGTGATTTATAATAAAATAACGTGAAAAAACATGCTTATCCAAACTAACTACACTTCTTACAAACATAATTGCTAGAATTTGACAGGCAAAATGTCCATTTGTCTCATCTAATCCCAAGCACAATTAGTTGTTAAGCCAATGACCTCACAAATTCCAGTTTCGATTACCCAATATTTTGGAATTCTGTGCTTGGAATATCATAAGTAGCAAACCTAACATAATATTAATATTGGGAATTTCAAAATTACTAGCTCAGCCCTTTTTCTTTTTCTAACTAAATTAGCTCGTTCTTGATGTGATAGATTCTTAGCAGTATCATCTAGTTATCAGATGATGAAGAGAAAATGCTTTTACGCATAAAATCATTCTTAAAATTATGTTACATTATTTTGATGATTTTTTTTTATTTTTTTGATAAAATAAAGAAAAAGATTATAATAACCTTGAAATGTAAAGTAACATGAAAATTAATATTAGGAACTAGGAAACGGGTTCACTACTTTATTTGATGTTTTAGTGTGTCAAAAGTAATTTTTAGTTTTATTAAGTAATAATAAATGCATTAGTTATATAACTAAAGACATAAGTAAAATAAACCTAATTTTCCAGCAGCTCGGGCCGCCTCCGGGCTGCCGAGCCCGCGTCCAGCCCGCACCCAGAAAACCCTAGCTGCTGCAAACCCTAGTTTGAAACTAGGGTTGCAGCCGCCTCTTCTGTCCAGCCGCAGTCGCCCCTGTCCAACCGCCGTACGCTACAGGGTTCGCGCACTTGAACCGCTGCCGGCTGCACCATCCACGCCGGTGAACGGCACTACCAACGGCAACCACCGCTCAGGAATTCGTAAGCTACAACCTGCGCGCGACTGCCACTACTGGTCTGCCGCAAACACTGCTGCAAATCAGCCACCTCGCGCCTGTGTGCGTCACCTGCAACCCCGTCGCCTTCCACTACCGTGCGCACCTGAAGAAAACGACGGCCTTAACTTCATTCAACTCAAGAAATTACAATGGGGCGACTGCTACATATATACACGCATGCTAGGGTTACATGCAGATCCTACAAACCCTAAAAACTAGGAAAATATATGTGCTAAATATATATACAAATCTTCTATTCTATACCCTCGCGATTTAGAAAATCTTATATAATCGCAACACCCCCCTCAAGTTGGCGAGTGGAGGTCTCGAACTCCCAACTTGACTGACATGTATCGCAGTTGATCAGCACCAAGTGACTTCGTGAGGATGTCTGCAATCTGCTCTGAAGTGCTGATCTCACTTGGCTCGATTTCCTTCGACTCAACTCGTTCTCACACGAAGTTGCAGTCCATTTCAACGTGCTTAGTTCGTTCATGATAAACCGGGTTCTTCGCTATCTGTCGAGCTGCTTGATTATCACCATAGAGGCGAGTTGGTTGTCGTTGCTCAGTCCCTAACTCCTTAAGTAGCCATCTGAGCCAAATCACCTCACTAACGGTGGCTGCCATTGCCCGATATTCAGCTTATGCCGATGATCTCGACACAACTCCTTGCTTCTTTGTTCGCCATGACACGGGAGTTCCCCCAAACTTGATTATGTAACCACTGTGGGATCGGCGTGTCATATAGCATCCTCCCCAATCAGAATCACAATGTCCAGTCAGCTCCATATCATCGTTTGTTGGTAAAAAGATACCTTGGCCCACTGTTCCCTTAATGTATCGCACTATGTGAAGAGCAGCTTCATGATGCGTTTGTCTAGGCTTAGACAAAAATTGGCTGAGAATACTAATAGCATATTGAATGTCGGGTCTCGTGATAGTAAGGTATAGTAAGCATCCGATCAAGCATATGTACTGCTGCTCATCGACCTCGGCAGTGCTATCCTCCACCTCCAAGTGTGCATTTTGTTCCATGGATATTCTACTTGGTCTGCAGCCTTCCATCCCGATATCTTTTAGTATGTCCAATGCATACTTTCGCTGTGACAACACCATCCCTTCCTTAGATCGAGCCGCTTCGATCCCTAAGAAATATTTCAATGGTCCCAAGTCTTTTATACTGAACTTCCCGTCCAAAAGTTCCGTGACACTTTGGATTTTATCACCATTATTTCCAGCTAGTAACACATCATCCACATATATCAAAGCTGCCACAAAGGTGTCTCTATCCCTGAAGGTGAACAACGAATGGTCGGCAGGCGACTATTTGAAGCCGACGTCAATCAATGTTGTGGTAAATTTATTGTACCAATTCCTCGATGCTTGTCTCAAACCGTATAGAGACTTGCGAAGCTTGCAAACCCGTGCTTTAGCACCTTTTCTATAGCCTTTCGGCACCTTCATGTATACGTCTTCGTCCAAATCACCATGCAAAAATGCGTTGTTTACGTCGAGCTGATATATAGTCCAGTTCCTTTTCACGCCAACTTCTAGGAGGCAATGCACTGTAACTAACTTGGCAACGGGTGCGAAGGTTTCATGGAAGTCGACTCCTGGTACTTGCGTGAACCCCTTTGCGACCAAGCGCGCCTTGTATCGTTCCACCTCACCCGTCGGCTTATATTTCACCTTATATACCCATTTTGAATCGATCGCTTTCTTGCCATGTGGTAAAGGAACTAATTCCCATGTTCTATTTAATTCCAGTGCCTCTATCTCCCTTTCCATCGCCTCTCTCCATTTTGGATATTTCGTGGCCTGCGAAAATGACTTGGGTTCGATTTGTGCATCAATTGCAGCAAGGTAACACTTGTGTGAGGAGGAAAATCTATTATAAGAGATACAGTTGGTTAAAGGATGTAAGGAAAATTGGAGGCGGGACGTGAGTGGTCTATGGAGCGCGGTAGTTTGACTTCATATTCTTGTAGATGAGCAGGCTGTCGTCGAACCCTACTGCTATGCCGCAAGTCAGATATAGCAGCGGCATTGTTGACATCTTCCTCAATACCATTTTCAGTATCACTAATCTCCTCACCTCGCTGCTCTACTTCTTTGTAAACAACTTCATCAACCGTGTTTCTTGAGCTCCTCTCAACACCACTATTTTCACTCGTCTCATAAGGGAAGACGTTCTCCACGAACCGCACATCTCTGGTGGTGTACATCGTACGGCTTTGGAGATCGAAGACCTTGTAGCCCTTTTGGCCATAAGGGTACCCAATGAACATGCATTTCCTTCCTCTTGCTGCGAACTTGCCATTTATTTTACTTGTATCTTTGGCAAACACAAGTCATCCAAACACCCTCAGTTGGTTGTAATCGGGGGGTCTTTGTAGCAGTTTTTCATGCGGTGTGCAGCCCTTTAACACCTTGGACGGCAGCCTATTGATAATATAAGCTGCCATAAGTACACATTCATCCCAAAATCCTATCGGCAAGTTGGCTTGGAACCGCAGAGCCTGGGCAACTTCAAGTATGTGTGGATGCTTTTGCTCGACAATCCCATTTTGTTGAGGTGTGTAGGGGCAAGAAGTCTCAAGCAAAATTCCTTGTTCACCATAGTATTGTAGCATCTCATGTGATTGAAACTCCCCCCCATTGTCCGTTCGTATGCGTTTGACAGTTCGGCCGTATTGAGTTTTAACCATATTGCAAAAGAACTTAAGGAATTTTCCAACCTCAGACTAGAACTTCAAGAGATAAATCCAAACTCCTCTACTAAAATCATCCATGATAGTGAGAAAGTAGTGAGCTCCAGTTGTTGGGAAATTATTCCTGAATCTCCCTTAGGATCACATTGTAAAAGGTTTTGTTGCATCAAACCTTACTAGATTGGTCGATCAAATGCTGAATTCTAGTATAGTCTAGCAAATCTTGTAATGTCCTGTATAGGTCAAGCATTGAGTTGTCATAGACTAGTTTGCTAGGAGTTCTCTCTGCTGACACCAAAGTATCTCTAGCAGATTGCTAGAGAAGAGTAACACTTGCTAGAAGACAAAAAGATAGCAGAATGCTGATGAGTCAGCATTCGCTAGCACATAGCAGATTGCTAAAGGATTAACAATCCGGAGTCTAAGGAATCAGAAATAAAAAGAGCAACTGCTGGGAATTCAGCAGTTCGATATCTATCTAGCAGATTGTAAATGAAAGCCTAGCAGATCGTTCCAAAGGAGCTTAGCAAAAAAAAGACAGCTAGCAACGATCGCTATACCAACGTTCTGACAACCGTACAAGCAAGGACAGGACTTTTCAGAAGCAGGTCAAAAAGTACTGTACGAAGCCAGAAAGCAAGCTGATAAACGAGCCACTCTCAGACAAAGAGACCGTTGTGTCTAACGGATACAAAGATTCAAAGTTTGAATCTTCGAGTATATAAAGACAAGTCCAGAAGAGTGAGAAGGCACTGCTCATTCAATACTCTAACATACTTTCAAGAGATTCCTAAGATAAAAGCGAAAAGCACAAGAGCAGTCAGTTGAAAAGCAAATATTCGAAACATATTCAAAGCCTTTCAACTACCAGAGTGTCCCCATTGAATTACTGACACTCCATTGAAGAGATCTTTGATTCTACTCAAGATTCTTCAATCATTGAGATACCTTCCTTTATTGGAAGAATCCAACAGTCGAACACCTGAAAAGGTCTAGACTAAGACGGGCGTTTAGCCGCATCTGAAGAAAAGTTAGGAAGTAACTATAAAACTTCCAAAGTAGGAAAGGCAAGTTTTACGAAGGTGTGCCCTTGACTGCCAGATCTATACCTGAGAAGTTCAGAATATCGGAGGATAGCTGTCAAGTAGCCAGGTCAAAAGTTCACTGCCTACTTAACGTCAAAGGCGAATCCTTGTACTCTGTATACTTACTTAGTGAATTCTTAGCCTGTCGGCTAAGGAGTGGACGTAGATCTATTTGGATCGAACCACTATAAACATCGTGTTCATTTACTGTTTTATTACGGACGAGACTTTAAACCTAGCAATCATATTGCTAGTGTATAACTGTGAAGAAACCTTAATCTATCCGTGAGTTTAAATAATCTTCAAAGGAAAATATAAGTGTAAGTGACGATTAATCATTCTGCTGTATTTCGTGTTCTTGTTTAAGCACGACGACTCTGATATTTATGGACCAACAAGTGGTATCAGAGCAGGAGGTTGAAAAACCGACTGCTTCTGAGTCGCTTAAGACCAGATCTATCTTTTCCTTGCACTGTTACCTGTTTTTCTGTGTTTTGTCTATCTAAGCTCAGGAAACTACTTAAGAAGTGAACAAAATGTTGAATCACTCGCTTGGGAAGTACACGAAGGAAAACTTCAAGTCATGGAAGAAGCTCACCCTCATACAACTTCAGAGCATTCATCCTGAAATGGCTGATGTACTTGAAAGAGGTCCAATTAAAATTATGAAACCTAACACCTTTGTAGGAGCCGCTGCTGCAGGAGAAGAACCAAGACCTCAAATGGTTCCAAAGCCCTATGAAGAATATACAACAGAGGATAAAAAGAGAGCTCAGTTAGAACACTTGGCAAAGAAGCTGATCAATGACTCTCTACCAAATTTGATGGCTGACAAATCGCTTGATTTTGACACTGCTAAAGAGATGTGGGAATATGTCTGCGAATCATCCCTCGAGACAGACCAGATGAAGCGCAACAAGCTACAGGTAGCTGTTGATAAATATGAATCATTCTCTATGATTGCAGGTGAATCCATATAAGATATAGAAGAACGATTCAACACCATCATAGGGAAACTTCACAATCTAGGGAAAGAATATGGAAACGGGGAGATGAACAACAAGATTATCTCCAAACTATATCCAAGGGATGATTGGTTCGCAAAGATGACAAGCTTGAGTGAAAAGGACCTCAACAACATGTCTACTTCATAGGTATTTGCTCAACTAAAATCTCACGAGTGTATAATCCAGCAGTCAAAAAAGAATGAAGCGGCCGTTGCACAAGCTTCATCAACCTTCGCTGCCAACTCTGAGGACTTAGCGTACTTCGCTAAGAAGGACTTTAGTAAGTTAAAGATGAAGAAGTCCTTATATAAGCAAGAAAGACCTGCTCCAGCATCACCAAAGGAGGTTGTCTCAACCTCAGGCTCTCAACCTGTTGATCTAAAGATCAGCGAGCTGGAAGAGCAGATGAAAAAGCTTCAGAAGTTGATGATAGAAGCTAAAGCTGAGAAAGAAGCCAGAGAAATTCAACAATCATCATCTACCCGCTCAGCAGAGCGAAAGCCGAGAACGTGCTTTGAATGTGGTTCTCCAGACCATTTAAAGCATGAATGTCCGAAAGTCAGCAGAGAAGAGAGAGAGCGCCTGAAGCAAAGATTTGAAAGACGTGCTGTCAAAGCAGTTACCAGGGCGTTGCTGACAAGGACAGAGGCTTCTGACATTCTGGAGAATGACGAGGAGTATTACTATTCCTCAGAAGAAGAAGATAACGAGGAAGCTCTGTTCGTACTAATGGCAAATATTGTCGAAGATCAGTTTGCTGATGCTGATACCGATGCTGAGCAGAGTAGTGAATCAGCTCTAGCCGCTGAAGAAAATGAGGTACTAATTACCAACACTTCTAGCACTACAGTCATGGATGAATCGGAAGAATCCTTTTTGGATTCTGAGGAAGATTACCTGACAAAGCTGTCAATTGAATTCTCTAAAATGTATGAGATAAAAAATGCTATTATTGGTGAAAATACCTCACTTCAATCAAATGTTCAAACATTAACCGAGGAAGTCGAAAGACTAAGGTTATAAAGTGAGGAACTCTTAAAATTAAAAGCAGATTTCTTTCAACTATCAGAAAAATTTCAAAATTTAGAAAAAGAAAATCTTGCTTTGAAGAGTACACCTAGAGAGGACTGCATTTGTATGTATACATCCAGCAAGGCAGCTCTCAATGCCATTTTAAGCCGACAAAGACATCATAACGATAAGTCTGGGCTTGGATGTGAATTCTCGAAAAGGATTCCAAAATCTGATGCTAATTCTTCTAAGCAGAATCCAATCTTCTTTGTATCTGCTGGAACCATCACTGCTGAAAAGGGAAAAGGAATAGTCGTTGCTGAATCATCCAATGCTAAGCCAATTGCTAAGCAAAAGAATGGACATCCACATAATACGTCTGTAGGATCTCAGCAGAGGTCTTCCGCGAAGACTGCTAAATATTCGTCTGCTAGACCTCAACAGAGGCCTAAGTCAGAGTCTGCTAAACATACAACTACTGGACCTCAGTAGAGGAACCTAAAGTTGAATGCTATGCATGAATCCGCTAAGCCTCAGCAGAGGAACAATAGAACGAATACTAAGTACGTATCTGCTGGACCTTAGCAAAATCCGAGAGCGTATACTAAACCATATTCAGCAAGACCAAGGTATGCTGAGCGTTCTGTTCCCAACGCTAGGACAACAAATCCTGCTCTTCACCAGAGAAGGCGAGATCATTACAATAATTTAATGCCAATATATCAGCAGAACACGCTACGTAGGAGGAACACCTATGTAAGGCCTGAGCCCAATTCATTCATATTCCAAAGGGCAAGGAAGGCTAAGCACACCACTACACTAAGATACAAATATGTCAAGCATGTTAAGCCAAAGGTTGAGGAAATGGTCAAAAGTGAAATCAAGAAGAAAGTCTTGAGGATCACTAAGATGTGGGTTCCGAAAGGAACTTTGATCCATGCTAATCTTACAGGACCCGACGCTAAACAGGTACCTAAATCAACATGATTGACTTGCAGGGACATGATCCAAGGGCTATGACTATGAGCATATCAAACGAGTGGGTCCTGGACAGCGGTTGCTCCGCACACATGAAAAGGAACGAAGACTTGTTCTCAGATTTACGAAGATTATACAATGGTCCCAAAGTCAAGTTCGGAGACAACAGTGAAGGGGAAGTTGTTGGGAGAGGGTGCATTGAATGCAATTGATTGAGAATCATCAACGTGGCACTCGTCTCCAACCCAAAACATAATTTACTCGGCATAAGTCAACTATGCGAGAACGGGTACATTGTATCCTTTGTCAATACTGGTTGCTCTGTTTCTGACGCCATTACAGGTGAAGTGAAGCTCAGAGGCATCCACATGGGTGGCCTATATATTGTTGATTGGCAGAGCGGCCAACAACATTCTTGCTTCCTAGCCTTGAATAAAGAAGAGACAACATGGCTGTGGCACAAGAGGTTTAATCACTTAAACTTTAAAACTATTAATTACCTTGCCAAGAATAAGCTTGTTGTAGGTTTGCCCACTGAAACTCTTCGCAAAGAAGGAGTGTGCAAAGCTTGTCAACAAGCAAAGCAGACCAGATCTTCATTCAAGACCAATCCTGAGAAGGGGACGTCACAAAGGATCCTAGAGCTACTTCATATGGATATTTTCGGCCCTGTCAACCCACCCACTGTAAGTAAACGACTATATACACTTGTGGTAGTTGATGACTTTTCCAGGTACACATGGGTACGCCTATTGAAGACCAAAGATAAGGTTAAGATCATTCTACTGGAGCTAATCCTCAAGAAACAAAACTCAAAGGAAGTTACTGTGAAGAGGATTCGTTCCGACAATGGAACAGAGTTCTGTAATGGAGTACTTATGGATTTCTGTGCTGAAGCTGGCATTGCACATGAGAAATATACTGCTAGGACTCCTCAGCAGAATGGGCTAGCTGAAAGAAGGAATCGGACGTTGAAGGAGGTCTTTCGTTCAATGCTAGCAGACTCCAAGCTACCTGCTAAGTACTGGAGTGAAGTGGTGATGACGGCTTGCTATACACAAAATAGGAGTGTTGTCACTAGCAGATTTAACAAGACTCCCTATGAAGTGTACAATGGTCGTAAGCCTTCTATAACTCATCTTCGTGCATTCGGTTCTACATGTTATATTCACAATAACGGAAAGTCAAAATTTAATACTTTCTCACCTAAGTCAGATGAGGGTGTACTTCTTGGATATGGTCACCCCACTTACAAAGTTATCGAGTATTAAATAAGACTACTGGAATTGTGGAAATAACATGCAATGTTATTTTTTATGAGTCTACTTTAGTGCGCAGAGCTGTTAAAGAAAAGGAGGATAGCAATCATGAGACTAATGATGTCAATGATCAAACGTTCTTAAATTCTTTCGAAAATATGCATATTGATCCGACTAAGTCTATGAATGACTGCAATCCAAACCTGACGCACTCAGCAGGAGACCAGACTGCTGACCAGGCCAGTGATACTAATGATCATGCTGAGGCCACACCTAATCATCTCAATGATGGACCAGATATCTTGGAACTGCTTGATGACGAAGAGGAAGAGACATCAAAGTCTACTCCAATTGGGGAAGGCATAGCTGCGAATGGAAGTCTTGGCAGAGGTGCTGCTGAGATTCCAGCTGCTGAAGGACCTGCTGAAGAGGCTCCCGTTCCTGAGAATCCTATAGCAGAAATTCCAGTTGCTGAAGTACGCGTTGCTAATAAGCCAAATGCCGAGCACCAGGAGGGTGCTGCGGAGAACATTGTGCCAGACGATGATCGCGCAGGGGAAGGAAATGTTGCCAGACCAGTCAGACCAACATGGTTGCGCGCTCATCCTCTTGAAGATGTTCTAGGAAATGTAAATGATCCTATTTTGACAAGACAAGGGAATGCTATGCTAGCATGCTATATTTCTCATAAAGAGCCCAAGAAAGTTGAAGAAACCTTGCTAGATCCAGATTGGGTGAATGCTATGCAAGAGGAGCTTGCTGAGTTCACACAAAACAATGTGTGGGAACTACTGGACAGGCCAGAACATCAAAGTGTTATAGGCACGAAATGGGTGTTCAAAAACAAGAAGGACGAGACAGGCCTAGTAGTCAGGAACAAAGCACGACTCATGTCCAAAGGATATAGACAATGTGAAGGCATAGACTATGATGAGACTTTTGCTCCAGTAGCAAGGCTTGAGGCAATCAGACTATTCCTGGCGTATGCTGCATATCACGAATTTGATGTGAAGCAAATGGATGTATGATACGTGCGTGAAATGACCCATATTTCGATGTGTGCGCATGCTTGTTTGTGGCTATTTTACTCCCGTATCATATGTTTTTGTCGTATTTTGGTTGTGTTTTCGTGTTTTTGTGTTTTGGATGTTGTAGGATAGGTTTTGGGCATAAACGAGCATTTTTGGTGGAGTTTTGGAGGTAAATCGCACGTGTTTGGAGTTTGGAGAGCTCGATCGGCCGAGCGGGTGCTGGACCGGCCGAGCGGGGCTTTCAAAGGGCTCGACCGGCCGAGCAGATGCAGGACCGGCCGAGCAAAGGTTCAGAAGGTGTTCAGAGGGCTCGACCGGTCGAGCGGGTGCAGGCTCGGCCGAGCCAGGCCGACAGAGAGCAGGCTCGGCCGAGCCATCTTCGACCGGCCGAGCCTGGGCAGTTTTGTCCTGATTTGTGGCAGTTTCTAACTTCGACCGGGCGAGCCATACTTCGATCGGGCGATCCGAGGCCCTATTTGCTTGCCTATAAAAGGGGAAAAGGCAGTTATTTGAAGAGCTTTTTGTCATTTTTCATAAATCTAGTTAGATTTTCTCCTAGATTCCATTTCCTATCACAATTCATCCAAATTCTAGAGTATCTTAGAGCTTAATTCACCAATCCTT
>JAPKLW010000155.1:461827-472356 GCA_026898455.1 Plectranthus barbatus | reverse complement strand
AAGGACCTGGATTTGACAAATATTATTCTTGTGTAGTTAGAGGTTTAGTTTGATTGAACTTTTAGCTGCATCAAATCCCAACAAGACTCATCTTGATACTGCGAAGAGGATTGTGAGGTACTTGAAGTGCACAGAAGGATTAGGAATTTGGTATCCAAGATCCGATAGTCTAGCACTTAGTGGATATTCGGATTCAGATTTCGGAGGATGCAAAATCGATAGAAAGAGCACTAGTGGCACATGTCAATTTCTTGGACATAAGCTGATAAGCTGGTTCAGCAAGAAAAAGCATTCGGTAGCAACGTCAACCATTGAAGCAGAGTATGTTGCTGCTGCTAGTTGTTGCTCGCAAATCCTATGGATAAGGCAACAATTGCAGGACTATGGAATATCTCCAGAATGTGTGCCTATCTATTGTGACAACAACAGTGCGATGCGCATCACGAAGAACCCAGTCCATCATTCAAGGACTAAGCACATTGACATTCGTCACCACTTCATCAGAGATCATCAGGAGGAGAAGGACATTGATGTTCGTTATAGATGCCCTGAAGATCAGATAGCAGATATATTCACTAAGCCTCTAGCAGAATCCAGGTTCAAGGAGTTATGTATGAAATTGGGTCTCATGGAGTTAGACAATGATATGGATGAATGAAATGTTACTTTCATTCTTTCTGAAGTCATTGGATTTTTCCTAGCATATGTGTTGAATTCATCCGCTGAGGAAAGTCTACTATAACAAACATTGCTAGCAAGAGGATGCTAAGCAGACGATGGTTGAACATACAGCAGATGTCAAGTTGTAAGTTGGACAGATATATGAAATGAAGTTCAGATGCTCGATGTTTGAGAAAAGAAAATTCCTTTCATTACTTGAAGATCCATTTACAAAGAAAAGATAAGGAAAAGCAAAAACAACAACAACATAATTCTTTTCTAGGAGGAACGAGGCTTGAACAGGAAGAAATCAGATTCCAGAAGGTTAGATTGGCCTTCTGCTATCCGAGGAAAGCTCTGCTCCAGCAGCCAGCTGAGTTGCATTCCATTCAGCAGAGGAACCGAAGGATATAGCTGCACGCAATCTCGAACGCCTTCAAAGATAAAGCCCGCCCAATCAACTTCAGCCTTATCATCGATGGCCATCATGGCCTGCCATACTTCCCTCGAGAAGGAGAGGTCGTCGAGACTTTCTCCTACCAACATGTTATGGGCGATGCAGAACATCACCGAATATGGAGCTTGCAGGCCAGATGCTGAAGCGTGAGGGGCAAACTCAAAATCAGGAGAGCGTTGCCATTTCTGCCATGACATCCACTCCGGGGCCACCTCCGTTGTTCGATAATCCAACACCGAGATTGGACCCCTGGGAAGGTTGAAACGACGAGCGAAGAGGTCAGGCGACTAGTAGACAAGCTTACCACGGAAGGTCCCATAAATGCCACCTTCCTCGACAATGAAATCCTCGATGAACTCTTGGAGAAGATCTCCGTGGTAAAGGCGTGGGGTGGCGGTGACAAATTTTGTCAACCCGCAACCGTTCACCTTCGTCATGACCATCTCAGCTACAGCGTGACCCTCATTATGATATAAGCCAAACTCATGGAGAATCTGGTTGCGGCGCACTTCTAACGACTGTCCAGGAGAATCCATTTTTTTTGGAGGAAGGATTTGTAAAGGAAGATATGGAGGAATTTGCAGATCAGAGAACTTGTGAGTTTAAGGTTTATGGCAAGAAGATTATTTATAGAGAAAACAGTCATTGCTCAGTAATTATGACCGATTAAGATTCTAGTGAAAGGTCATGATGATTCATCTCTCGGGATTCTAAACGACGCGAATAGAGGGATCGTCATATCTGCATGAAGGTCAAATCAGCTCAACCAAGATGCTTAATGACCATTTGCTGACGGATATTTGCTACATCATAATTCAAATTCAGGAGACTCAATTCAAGATTGACAAGACCCGATAAGGTGCATTTAATGCACGCAGTCGGCTGCGTCAAGTGAAAAGGTGCCACGTCAGGCACTTTCAAATCCTTCTTGGAGAATGGGAGGATATATCAAAGGTCATGCTAGTCATAAGCCGTCGATCAACTCTTCTGACAGAAGACCCCCAACCGTTGGATTTCATATCCACAGTATAGCAAATTTTGCTAGAGATTGGGACATGGATTATGCCATGTATTTAGCAGAGTTGATGTTTATGCAAGATGATCAATCTGCTAGGACTCTAGCAGAGGTGCAGACAGAGATCTGCTTAGCAAGTCAAAGTAGTCAATACTCCAATTTAAAATTATTCGAAATTATTATGGATACTCTGCATAAGTATTTGGATGAAATAATGTTGGTTTGTCAAAGATAAAAAATATGATTACGAGCCATTTGAAGTGAAGAGCTTGTCATTTCATATATATTCAAGTACAAAAACTATTTACATTGGAGAGGAAGGTTACAACAAATTCAGAAAGGAGACAAAGGCCTAAATGGGTAGAAATCAGTTCCCCTAAGGTTTGAGGGACCAAGCGCGAGATCAGGGAACCTCTGCTCTAGCAGCCAACTCAATGGCATCCCGTAGGGGAGAGGCTGATATGGGAAGCTCTGGACACATCGTCGCACTCCTTGAAAGATGAAGGCTGCCCAATCTACCTTTGCCTTATCAACAAACGCCATCATAGCCTTCCATATCTCCTGGGTGAATGTCATATCGTCAGGATCCTCCCCGACGATCATACCGCAGATAATTTGGAAAATGACCTTGTATGGGGTCTGAAGGCCATATGCCGAAGGGGTGGGAGAAAACTCGAAAAGAGGACAATCCTTCCACTTCCCCCATGATGTCCACTCTGGAGCGATCTCCTCACCGCGATAGTCCATCACAAAAATTGAACCCCGCGGAAGGCCGAAGTCGGCAGCAAAAGAGTCGGGCGTCCACTTCACCAGTTGATTCCTGAAGACACCATAGATGGAGTCTCCCTCTGAATCGCATGACCGGATGAATTGTCGCAAGTGATCTCTCTGGAAAGAGTGCAGAGTGACACATGCAAACTTTCCAAGGCCATTAAATTGGAGACTGGCCATTACTGTCTCTGCCACTCTATAGTTTGACTCGTACTCAGAATAGAGGCCAGACTCACAAAGAATGTGGTTCCTAGGCACGAAGAGAGTTGAAGCACGGTCCATGTTTTCAGAAGTAGGAATTTGCTTTTGAAGAGAGAAGAAGGGAAAGCTAAAATGCGTCAGAAAGTATGTCAAAAGGATCCCAAGGCATGCTATTTATAAACCCGTTAGAATCACATCGGTTCACTATTTCCCTTGAAATACGAACAGGCGCACAGAGAGATTAGTAGTCACATAAAGTGAAAGTCTAATCGGAAATAGTAGAGTTCAAGCATGAACCGGAGATGAAGGGTGGTGGATATTATATTCAAAATATCGGAAATCATTATTCGCCGTCAGGAGCTCTCGCTGATGAGACCTCCCACTTAATTTTGGCTCCTAAATCTTATCACTCAGACACGGGAGATTTTGAATCTCAAGAGAGATGCATTTATTGCACACAGACGGCGGCAACATATTAGAACATGCCACGTCATCAGTACTCGAGTCCATGGAAACGTGCGTACTCACACGACGTGACAACTTAACCCCAACCATCGATTGACCTTAAAAAGGGGGTAATCTCTACCGTCGATTTCTTTTCATCTTTCTAACTAATCTATATATCTTCATCACAAATTTCAATCCCTAACCCTCTAAAATTCGCACATCTTCTCCCAAAACCCTCTAAAAAATTCTCATCCAAAAATCCGCCATTCTCAAACATGGATACAAACTCTTCGAATTCCAACTCTCCGCCCACTGAAAATCCTGAACCCAGCAGCTCTACATCGCTATTGCAACCACCCACCTTCATATTTCCGCCCATTACAGGTTCACCACTGCATGTGCGACATGCACCCGGTTTCACTGGGATAGTAAAGAAGGAGGATATCGATGAATCAATTCCTTATGCCCAACTAGTAGTTATGGCCCGGAAGAAGGAGTTGTCCGGTCATTCAAAGGAACAGCGGCGTCTAGCCCAAATAATGAAGGACAAAATTCTCTATATGCCCCTTGCCGCTACTCACATCCCAGAATGGATCATGAAGATCCTTGATTCCGAACTTCTGGTAAAATACCTTTCTGATGAACCTGACCACTTCCATCCTCATATGGTTTCTAAATTTTATGCAAGGGCAGTGATGAATGATGAGGAGAAATCATTTAAAACCTCAGTTTATGGGAACTTTATAGAGGTAAGTGCTGAACTCCTTTCGAGGACCTTTGGGCTTAGGAATTTTGGTGAGAGGATCTCTCAGTATAAGGTGAATGATATTGTTGAGATGGAAAGGCGTTGGAATCTATGGAAAAAACCTGGAGAATTGAAGGACAAGAAGGGGCAGATTATCACATTCAAGGTTGCAACCCCCATTAATACACTGACGGATGATTACAAGATCCTTGCAGAGATAGTGATTAAGATGCTCCAGTGTGATGCTGGATCTTACTCGGAACTATCTGCCAAGAAGTATGCCGTTATGATGGCGTTGAACGACAACATCAAAGGTAATTGGGCTGAATTCTTCTTCGAGCGATGGGCTGAACATGCTCGGAAGAATGATCACATGGCCATAGATGGAACATTTTCATCTAATGTCAACTTTGGGTTGAAGATCAGCAAATACCTTGAAATGCTGTTTACAAACAAAGGAGTTGATCGAGGTGTGAAACTTCTAACCACGGATTACATTCCAGTGACAAGGAAGGAGGCCGAACCATTAAGTTTCAAGAGACCTCGTAGACTGACTGGAAAATCAAACGTGGATAAGGATAAACCTACATCTCCTGAGGAATCAGATGAAAGAAGTCTGGGATGTCAAGTGCTGCAACCTGCCATCCCTATGTCTGCTGAGGAAGTTGTTTTGCTAAAAAGGAATGCCGAGACAGAGCATTGCTTTCGAAATCTCGACGAGATTGTCAAATTGGGAGATCTACCAACATATCAAATCAACGAGATCAAGACCGCAAAAGAAGCACAACAACCTCCTCTTGTCTTAGGTGCATTGGCACTTGAATTTCCGACAAAAAAGAGGTCTGACATCACCTCTCTAGAAAAGAACGCACGTAAGAGAACAAGAAGCAAGCTAATTCTAAGTACAGAGGAAGAGGAATCAGCAAAATCCACAGCAGAGAAGAAGACTGCTACAGCCGTAGCAGAGAAGAAGACTGTTGTCACTGCTGAAGAAGATCTGGACAACACTCCTATGTCTTCTAGATGTCTAGAAGACAAGCCAAGAGAAAGTGTGATGTTAAGAAGAAGGAGATCGAAAAAAGAGAATACAGGAAGTTTGTAAATGAGTTGACATTCGAAGCAAGGGATCGAAGGTTTGAACATGTTCAAACAAGCTGCTGAGGAACATATGGCTCCAAAGAAAGCTGCTCAGATGCTAGCAGAGACATTTACAGAAGGAAATGCCGCAAAGAAAGGGAAAGGTATAAAGGATGGACGGATCACCATTTTTATTCCCCCGGTTGATGCTGAAGGAGCAATCATATCAAAACAAGATGCCATGTCAGATAAGGAGTTAGAGGAAGCAATTCAAGCTGGCGAATTCGATGAGCCTCCTCCGCTCCTAGGCACAGATATTCAAATCCGTGACCCTATTGACGAGCTATATTGTAGTTCCGATAAGGAGATGCCACTCAGAAGATCACCCAGAAGACTACCGGGAGATTCAGAAGCCGGTCCTTCTGGAGCAAAGAAGCAAGTCGATGATAGAGCAGGAAGTGTTGAGGATTCACATGCTGAGCAGATCACTCACATGGATAGACACTTCGATGCTGAGCAAGTAATTAACTCTCCGAAGACTGCTGAGGTAAGATCATCTGCTAGGATAGAGGAAGCAAATCCTGAGGAAGTCCCTGACACTAACAATCCTCTCGAAGAAGATGAAGGCTCTCTCCCCACATGCTTCTCTGAAACCGATTCCGACGGAGAATCCAAAAACGTTTATGACGCCAAAACATTGAAGAAAATCTCCACAACATGCAGTGACCAACTTCGATTGCCATTCAATGGACTTCCCGGTCCCAGATTTAAGTTGAGCAGATTCTCTCAATGGTGTGCTGAGATCTCTCATGAGGACCAGGTAAGCTCCGATTTTGAATTCTTTGGATAAGAAATTGAAGAATTCGTGAATTTGATGGTAGAAGAAGATATAAAAGAAGTTTTTGTTGGAGAACTGGAGGAAGGAACTGAAGATGGAGAGAGATTGGGACGCGAGTTAAGGAGATGGAAGAAATATGACTATCTCACGAGAACTCTGCGTGGAAGAAAGAGAGATAATGATAGCATGGAAGGATCTGAACTTCTGGCGGCGTGAAGAACTATGGGCAAACGAATGGATGGATCAATCCCCTTGTACCAAGTAATATCATGATAAGGCCATCATTGCAAGACTTCAGATCATCAAGGCTCACCGAAGAACATCCTCTCCTCATTCCTTGCCAAAATCAACATTCGCTCCTGATGGGCTATCTGATACCCACTTTCAATTATCAAAGCGTCAAGCCAGAGCATCTGCTGCATACAAGAGGCGTCAAGACAAATGTGCGAGAATCAACGCAGAAAGATTCCAGGCTCGGTTAGCTGTCATTCGTGAGGAAGAAGAGCGCAACGCTCAGAAGCTTGAGATGATCAAGTACCGGAACAGAGAGGAGGAGTTGCGGGCATATATGTTGGCTCATTCACTAGCAGAAGCATGGAAGCTAGAGGAAGCTAAAATTGCAGCTGCTGAAGCAGAGTATCTGAAAGAAATCGAGGAAGCAGTATATCTGCTAGCTACTACCGACAGAGTTGATACTGCTGATACAGTAAGCACAGAAGTTGAAATGGAAGAGATCTCCACTTCCACTGCTAGGAGTCAAGCAATCATTGTTCCTACTACTTCATCCTTCTTTGCTACTCTGGTTAGTTCTCTCCATTTTCCATCCTATCTAAATTCAGTAGTTCAAATGGCTGTCCAAAATGCTGTGTCCACCATGTCTGAGAGAATGGTGATGGAAGCTACGGACATAAGGAGAGAAATTGCCGAGGTCAAGACTGATGTAGCTTCTGTCAAGACTGATATTACTTCTGTGAAGACCGATGTTAAAGAAGTAAAGGAAGATGTAGCAGAACACAAGCAGCAAGTCGAACACAAGTTTCATACTTTCTCTTCCACCTTTTTGGATGCTATATAAGAGGGGGAAACAAGGAGGATTGCTGAGGCTGCTGAGAGGAAGAAAGCAGAAGAAGCTCGCGCTGCTGCTAAATAAGAGAAGAGAAAAGCTCTGGAAGAGCTAAGACAGAGAGAAATGGAGCTAAAAATCAAGATGCTTGAAGAAGAGAATGAGAGAATTGCTAAGGAACTTGAGATGGAGGCTGCTGAACGCAAAGCAAGCAAAGAATTTTTGGATAAATTCGTGCAACTAGCATCCAACAAATTCGACGAATTTGACAAGCTAAAGAAGCCTGCTCCAGACTCTTGATGATGTCTCTCTGGTATCCTATTTCTTCTCATTTTTATTTTTCCTAGTCTATCATTTTCATTGTACTTGTAACGAACACAACATATGAATGAAAATTGATCAGACTTAGACAATCTCTCATTGTCAATATCTGACTTTTACTGCGTGTCCTAGTTGAGTTACACTATCAGTGTACTCAACACATCTAAATATTTTCAATCACGTTAAGGTTGGTAAAGTAAAATGCCTGCAGATTTATTCGGGTGCTAGAATTTCCAGCATATTACCTTTGCAGCATTTACTTATATGATTGAACAAGAAATATTTCCCAGCATTTATTGAGGAGGAATTACATTACTACCAACTCTGCTCGAACTAAGATGGATAAACTCTGTGTTAGATTACTAGATTAGCATAGGTTCTTGTAAACACAGACAGTCTTCCTCTTAGATTCAACAACGCGATAGTAAGCTTTGATCGCACCAAAAAGGGGGAAATTGTTGGGAAATTATTCCTGAATCTCCCTTAGGATCACATTGTAAAAGGTTTTGTTGCATCAAACCTTACTAGATTGGTCGATCAAATGCTGAATTCTAGTATAGTCTAGCAAATCTTGTAATGTCCTGTATAGGTCAAGCATTGAGTTGTAATAGACTAGTTTGCTAGGAGTTCTCTCTACTGACACCGAAGTATCTCTAGCAGATTGCTAGAGAAGACTAACACTTGCTAGAAGACAAAAAGATAGCAGATTGATGAGGAGTCAGCATTCGCTAGCACATAGCAGATTGCTAAAGGATTAACAATCCGGAGTTGAAAGAATCAGAAATAAAAAGAGCAACTGCTGGGAATTCAGCAGTCCGATATCTATCTAGCAGATTGCAAATGAAAGCCTAGCTGATCGTTCCAAAGGAGCTTAGCAAAACAAAGACAGCTAGCAATGATCGCTATACCAACGTTCTGACAACCGTACAAGCAAGGACAAGACTTTTCAGAAGCAGGTCAAAAAGTACTGTACGAAGCCAGAAAGCAAGCTGATAAACGAGCCACTCTCGGACAAAGAGACCGTTGTGTCTAACGGATACAAAAATTCAAAGTTCGAATCTTCGAGTATATAAAGACAAGTCCAGAAGAGTGAGAAGGCACTGCTCATTCAATACTCTAACATACTTTCAAGAGATTCCTAAGCCAAAAGCGAAAAGCACAAGAGCAGTCAGTTGAAAAGCAAATATTCGAAACATATTCAAAGCCTTTCAACTACCAGAGTGTCCCCATTGAATTACTGACACTCCATTGAAGAGATCTTTGATTCTACTCAAGATTCTTCAATCATTGGGATACCTTCCTTTATTGGAAGAATCCAACAGTCGAACACCTGAAAAGGTCTAGACTAAGACGGGCGTTTAGCCGCATCTGAAGAAAAGTTAGGAAGTAACTATAAAACTTCCAAAGTAGGAAAGGCAAGTTTTACGAAGGTGCGCCCTTGACTCTGCCAGATCTACACCTGAGAAGTTAAGAATATCGGAGGATAGCTGTCAAGTAGCTAGGTCGAAAGTTCACTGCCTACTTAACGTCAAAGGCGAATCCTTGTACTCTGTATACTTACTCAGTGAATTCTTAGCGTTTCGGCTAAGGAGTGGACGTAGATCTATTTGGATCGAACTACTATAAACATCGTGTTCATTTACTATTTTATTACGCATGAGACTTTAAACCTAGCAATCATATTGCTAGTGTATAACTGTGAAGAAACCTTAATCTATCCCTGAGTTCAAATAATCTTCAAAGGAAAACATAAGTGTAAGTGACGATTAATCATTCCGCTGCATTTCGTGTTCTTGTTTAAGCACGATGACTCTGATAATTAAGGACCAACACCAGTAAATGAAGGGGTCTTGTAACCACCCCAAATGTCACAATGCAGTAATTCAAAATAAGTATTGGTTCGAATCGAACTAGAACAGAAAGGAAGCCTAGTCTGTTTGGCCTTCATACAAATATCACAAACTTCATGTGTCTCTCCAGATAGTCCTCATATCTTGATCCGGGATGTGTGTCGGAGTCTCCGATGCCATGTGTTATTGTCAACGACCACCGAGAAAGCTTGAAACACATCACCTACCGGCTCCATAAGATATAGACCATCACGTTGCTTACCCGCTCCAATCTGGCTCTTCGAGGTGCAATCCTGTATAACACAACAATCCGACAGAAAGGTTAGAGTGCATTTAAGGTCATTAGTTAGTCGGCTTGCTGAAATGAGATTGCACTGGAAGCTTGGAACAAAAAGAACTCGACGTAAAATAATGTCATTGGCCAATTTAATACTACCGATCCCAGCCACCAGGGCTCTCTCGCCGTTAGGAATCTTGACCGGTGCTCCCTTATTGCTGGCGATAAGTATTTCGAACATGCCCCTTTCACAGCATATGTGCTCCGTGGCACCTGTATCAATTACCCACGACATATGTGAAGTCACGTTACCTGCCATGTTGACGACCGGATCGACTGAAGAGCTGCTGCCACTGCCATGCCCGAGAAATTCTTTCAGTTGAGTGAGCTGCTCGATGGTGAATCCCTGCACGGCATGCGCTTCGATCGAGGGACTGGCATCAACAAGCGCTGCTCTGTGAACAAGAGGCTTCTGAATCAGTATTCTCCACGGCTTTCTGATCACTGTAAAATCTACATATTAATTATAGAAACAGTAGCAAATAAATTTGTAAACCCTAAAGTTATCGATCCAGGGGAATTGTGTGGGGAAATTATCCTATGTACTAATTATGGTTCTAAAATCTATTGTTTGAGTGAACAGAAAATTAGGGTTTTGATTTGGAAAATAAAGAGAACAATGCAGAAAATTAAAGTAGTTTTGAAAGCAAATTTAAAGGAACACAGATTCTAGGGAAGAATTCTTATTATGGATAACATATAGGAATCAATTAATTTAACAGGTGGAATACTGCAACAATGCTATAT